>CAWUFW010023221.1:0-79720 GCA_963921515.1 Calotriton arnoldi | reverse complement strand
GGTGGCGGATTTTTACGCCCGGTATCGTAATGGGCCTTATAGTTGTTTAAAATATCGATTTTTAATTAGTGTTATGTCTTTTAGTATATATTTTAAATGTATCTGATGTATTTTTTTGTATAAGTATTGTTTATGTTTTTTAATATATGTGTTACATTTTTAGTAGTTATTAATTTTATTTAATTAAATTTTGCGTTTTTTAGTTCCGTAGTGGGTTGTGGGTTTATAGCGGAATAGGGTGGGAAGGAATTTAATTATAATCAATTAATGATTATTTTTTGTTTATCAATATTTATTTAATTGAGATTGTATAGTGTTAATTGTGTTTTTAATTTTTTTGGGTACATTTTATGTTTGGGTTGTGGGGTTTAGAGGGGTATAAGGTGGGAAGTAATTTATTTTTAATTAATTATTAATTGGTTATTAATTAATATTAATTAATTGGTAATTAATTATGGTAATTGTGTAATTTGTTTTTAGGTGCGGGTTGTGGGGTTTATAGGGGTAAAGGGTGGGAAGTAATTTATTTTTAATTAAGTAATAATTCGTTGATAATTAATAATACATAATTGATAATTAATTTTGTTAACTGTTTAATTTTATTTTTTTGGGGTGTGGGTTTTGGGTTTATGAAGGTAAAAGGTGGAAAGTTATTTATTATTAATTAATAATTAGTTGTTAATTGATATTAATTAATTGACAATTAAATATGGAAATTGTGTAATTAATTTAAGGTGCAGGTTGTGGGGTTTATAGGGGTAATGGGTGGGAAGTAATTTATTTTTAATTAATTATTAATTAGTTTGTAATTAGTATTAATTAATTCATAATTAATTAGGGTAATTGTTTAATTTTTGTGTGTGGGTTTTGTGTTTATAGGGGTAAAGAGTGGGAAGTAAATTAATTTTACTTACTTTATAATTAGATGTTAAATACTATTAGTTATGAAATTGAAAATAAAATTTTATTGTGTAATTAACTTTTTTACAGTTTAATTTTAAGTGTGGGTTGTGGGGATTATAGGGGTAAAGGGTGGGAAGTTAATTAATTTTTATGTTTCAATTTGTTTTTTAATTAATAATATTTGTTAAATTGATAATTAATTATGTTAATTAAGCAAGTACATTTTTTCAAATTTAGATGCGGGTTGTGAATTGTGTGGTGTTATAGGGCAGGAAGTAAATAAACTAAATTTATGTAATAATTAATGTTTTGTTAATAAATAAATTCTAAATAAAAATATTTATTTGTTTGAAAATTATTTTTTAATTTAATTTTATATAATATGTGTTGGAATTTGTGATATGTATTTAACATTATAATATGTTGTTTTTATTTAATAATAAATATATTTGTTTTTCAATTTTTAACATATATATTTTTTTTAAATGTAAAATATTTTTATTTTGTTGATATTTAGTTTGTTTTTAATTTTGAACTGACTGAAGTGGGAATAGTAAATTTTACCCCTCCGTAACCCAACACTTTCCCTACTGTTGCACTCACTGGAGTAGGAATATTAATTTTTACCCCTCCGCTATCCATCACTTTCCCTACTGTTGCACTGATTGGAGTGGGAATAGTAAATGTTATCCCTCTGCTATCCAACACTTTCCCTACTGTTGCACTCATTGGAGTGGGAATAGTAAGTTATACCCCTCTGCTATCCAACACTTTCCCTACTGTTGCACTCATTGGAGTGGGAATAATCATTTTTACCCCTCTGCTAGCCAACACTTTCCCTACTGTTGCACTGACTGGAATGGGAATAGTAAATTTTATCTCTCCGCTACCCAACACTTTCCCTACTGTTGCACTCACTGGAGTGGGAATAGTAATTTTTACCCCTCTGCTATCCAACACTTTCCCTACTGTTGCACTCATTGGAGTGGGAATAGTAATTTTTACCCCTCCGCAATCCAACACTTTCCCTACTGTTGCACTGACTGGAGTGGGAATATTACATTTTACCCCTCTGCTCTTTAATAGTTTCCTTGGTGTTGTATTGTCTGTAATGGGTGCTGTAAATATGTTCTATGTGTAATTTATCACTTTTACTACTGTTGTATTTATTGGAGGGAGATTTGTAAATGTTATTTTTATCCAGTGTTAATATTTAAGTGTTGTGCTAAATGGGAGTGGTAAATTGTTTATATATTTATTTTAATAGTTTGCGTAGTTTTGTTTAAATTGTAGTGGGAATAGTATGCATATTAAATGTTCTAATTAATTTTGCATTGTTATAATTTAAACTATCATGTTTTGTTTATTTGAACTTTTAATATTTTTAATTATTAATATTTGTTAATTGGAAAATTAGTTTTACTAAGTTTAAAGATTTTTAAATAGTTTAATGTTTCAATTTAATTAGAATGGTTTATGTTCTAGATTTTATGTTATTGATATATGTGTATATATATATATGTGTATATATATATATATATATGTGTGTGTGTGTGTTATTTTTTATAATTTTAAAATGATAAAATACATTAAAAATGAGTTTAATAATTGGTTAAATTAAATATATATATATATTAATTTTTATATGTGTTTAACTTTTTAAAATATAATTACGTTTATTTGTTATATTTGTTAAAATGAATTTTAAATCTAATCTAATTTTATTTTATTAATGTTATTATTTAATATATTTAATATTTATTATTGTATTTTATATATATATAAAAGACAATATTTTGTACAACTATATCAATTATATCGATATTTTTTTTCTCAATATTTTTGTACTTACCTTTATAAATATAGGATGTCGATATTTTTGACATCGATATTTATAACTCGATACTGTGGTATGGGGATATTTTGGGTGTTGATATTCTGTCAGTGAACCCCATAGGGCGAGGCAGAGCATTTATGCAAATATTTAGACAAATATTTGACAAAAGGGTTTATGAGACCTTCACAATCTCCAGCAGCATCTACTTTGCTCTTTGTCCCTGAAAAGACTGACAAGTTAGGAACCTGTATTTATTATAGAACACTCATTTTCATCACTATTAACAATCCATATCCTATATCATTAATATTGTAATGTTAGACTAAATTAAGAGTGCCAAGTTCTTTACCGCAAGTGCTCTTTGTTAAGTTTACACTTGGTAACAATTAGAGAAGAAGATGAATGGAAGGTAGCTTTCAGCACAAAATCCATGTAATTGTATGATAAGGCAGAAAAATGGGGTCTATTACGATGGCGGGCGGACTGTGTCCGCACGCCACCGCAACGGCAAATGGGACCGCCCGCAAGAGGTGCGGCGGTCCCGCACTGGAAATTAGGATGCCACCGCCACGGTGGCGGTGGCATCCCGCATATATTGAATTGCGGCGGGCGGTGCTGTAAGCAGCACCCGCCACAATGCAATATATGCATGTTGTGCATTGGCATGCACAACGTGACAGGCACCACGCGGTGCCTGCCACCTTGTCCATGCCAATGTTGGGGGTACCATAGGTACCCCCAAGTGCAGCCCCCTACCCCCACCCCCTGGGGGCCCGCAACGGGCCCCCGATGCGAAAACCGCATGCCTTTCCATGGCGGAGTCTCAGCCATGGAAAGGCATAACACCGCCCACATCATAATATGGATGGCGGTGCCTGCAAGGCACCGCCACCATATTATAGGCCTTTTCCGCCCGGTAGGCAATCGTGACGATTGCCTACCGGCGGAAAAGCGGCGGACCCCCCGCCATGCTAATGTGGCGGGGGGGGTAAAAGGCCGTCCGGCGGGGTGTTTTGGCGGGCGGATCGCCACCGGCGGGCGGTAGTGATCCGCCCGCCATGCTAATAGGCCCCAATGTAATTACATTTGCTCAACTGCTGAATTTCTGGGTTTCAATATTATTCCTACAGGCCTACAAATGGATACCAATAAACTGACAGCTGTTTTGGAGTGTCCTATAGCTCATTCAGTGTACAATATTTAATGCTTTTGGGTTTCTCTAATTTTTATTTATGATTTGTACCCCCATTTACTGAAATAATATCTCCTATTATACATTTATTAAAAAATGGAAGTTCCTATCCAATGGTCAAACAAAGCAGTACAAAGTCTTAAACAAAGCTTTACAACAGCACTAATACTACGACACCCTGATCCTCTTCAGACTTATTGTAAGTGGATGCTTTTGACTTTGCCAATGGAGCAATTTAGTCACAATGACACTCATATTTGGTCAGCATCATCCTGTAGCTTCTTATTTCAGGAAACTACGGGGCTTATTTAAATGTTGGTGGAAAGAGTATGTACCCTTTCCACCAAACAAAATGTCGCATTCAGAGTCAGGCAGGCCTTCAGCGTACAGGCGGTGGAGACAACTCCATCTCCGCCACCTATATACACCTCCGACAGTCCAATGAAGTAAGTGCTGTAGGAGATTTGGCCATGTCTCTGCCTGCCGTATTGAGATTGGGTGGACACAGGGCAAGTTTTCACGACCTGTTCACCGCCATGAAAAACGTGGCGGTAAGAGGCATGTTTAAATGACCCCCACACCATGGGAGAATGCTCCTATGGTAAAGGAGTCACTGTTCTTTTTATTTTCAAAAATAAAATTCCCCTTTAGGATTTTCTTTTTGAAAATTAAAAAAATGCTGTAAGTTTGATGAGAAGCTCCGTCATGTTGACATCTCTACATACAGCAGGCAGTGTACCCTCGCCATTGTGGGAGTAAAGTACTTCGCCATGGCGATGGTAGTTACTCTGTCAACCAATAATTAAAACAGCCCTTAAAATCTGCTGACATGAATTATACCATTTAATCCTGTGGCCTATTTTTCCAGGAAACTGAATTCTGCTAAAATTAGTGATACCAAGAGAGCTTTCACGTAAAGTAAACTATTTCTTAAACTGAAACATCCACCTACAGTTTATACAGATGACAGACTTTTAATCAGCTAAGACTTAGGGGCCGATTCCGATCTCGGCCGGTAGGGCTCCGAATCGGATTCGGCTTTACCGGATCCGATTCGGAGCCCTATTTCCCGACCGAATCGTACGTGCGTCCGGGCGAGCGAGTACAATGCGTGCGCTCGCGAAATCTCCGACCGACTCGTTCGCAGGACCCGACCGCTCCGACCGACTCGCACGGACATGACTCGCACCGCGCAATGGAGACGTTCCCCGGCCGGGTAAGTACGATGCGCACCTCGACCGCTCCGACCGACTCGCGCAGTCCGGCTCCAAGGAGCTGTCGGAGCCGCACTTTGGGGGTCCGTGTCAGACCCCCCTGGAAGCGTAGGCACGCGAGTCGCACACAGGGGGTACCCATGGGTCCCCCTACACGTGCATGTACGACGCGACCCGCATCGACGCGAACACGCTGTAGGGGGCGCCCTTGTTTGCGTCGTGCCCATTGAGTCAATGGGAGCCCGTGTACGCGTCGTACGACTGGCTCCCATTGACTTCAATGGGAGTCTGACCGAATCGAGTCCGATGGCATACGTGCGCATCGTACTCGTTCGGTCGGGCTGCTAGGGTCCGATTCGGTCGGGAATCTCTCCGGGTCCAGCTCGGTCGGGGAGATTTCCGGCCTGAATCGGAATCGGCCCCACTATGTGCACATCAACTTAGGAGGTCTTTTTTTCAGAATACAATTTCATCATCACATACAGACAAGGACAGCATAACGGGAAAACCAGATGCGCTATCCAGGAATAAAACTCAGTCAGATGGTGATATCACAAAACAGAATTAATGCATCAAATAGAAAACCGTGGGGTATATTCACAAGAACGTGCGATAACTACCGCAAGAGTAGCGTAACGCAACTTTCAACATCGCAGCCTATCGCGGGAAAATAACCCTGTGTCAACGTGGAATTCACAACAAGGCGGTAGCAAGCGATAGTCTGCCAAAACCGCGGACAATGTCCGCGATACAACCACCACGATGGAGATAAAAACACAAACCACAACACCAAAAAACATGCGATGGGCGAAAGCGCGATGAGGAAATCAGCGACAAACAGCGCCAGGCCTGCAACACACACCTGGCAGGCGTCAAAAATCACCATAAAAGTAGAAAAAACACCCACACACAAACTGACCAACACCCAAGCACCATGGAGGCAGCCGGAGCAGGCGCAGAGGACGAGCGCAACCCCACAAGCACCCCGGACGACCTGCCTGCGACCTCGGGGACAGTGAAGGGCAAGGACAAGAAGACGAGGAAGACCAAGTTCAGTCCGCAGGCGAACAGGATCATAGTCACGGAGGTGATGGAACACCATCAACAACTCTTCGTCACCTCCAGCGTGTCATTGGGCACCAAAAATGGAATATGGGGGGACATCGTCGACAAGGTGAATGCCGTCGGAGAGCACAAGCGGACAATGGACGAGGTCAAGAGGCGATGGAATGACATCAAGCGGAAGACCAAGGAGAAACTCACCGCCAACCAGAAGGCAGCAACGCAGACCGGAGGTGGGGGCCCAGCGCCACAGCTGGAGCTGGATGACATGGAGGAGCTGTTGTCGACAGTCATCAGTGTGGAGACTGTGGCTGGAGTCGGGGGACCGGACACTGCTCAACAGGACACAACACAACCGCAACAGGGTGAGTGACCACCAGGTACTGGGGGGACGGGTGGAGATGGCCACAATGGCACACATGCACAAGCAAGCAGGGCACAGTGCACACCACAATGACCCTGGGTCCTCGCCCAGACCCACAGACTGTCACAATGTACAATGCCATGCTGTCTGAATGTCAACCTGTACCATGCGGCTACATACATGTGGACACATTGTAATACATCATCTCACCTTCACATCGCAGGGGCATCGTCAACACCTCCTGCAGAGCAGTCCCAGCCACTCTTCACTGATGACGAGGAGGACAACACCAGCATCGACACCCAAACCATCCAAGACATCATTGACCTCATCCGCCACTCACCTCCAGGATCAGGGCAGCCCAGCCACATCGATGAGACCCCATCCACCACCCAAACCACCCAGCAGGAGGCACCCACAGCCCCGGCACCCTCCCAAGTCCCCCAGGAACAACAAATGGCCTTCCAACGCTGTGTGCTGGAGGGCCAGAGGGAGACCGCCGAGCAGGTGCGGGTGGGGTTCGACTTCATGGCTACCAAACTGGATGCCATCCTTGGGTGTCTATGTCCGCCCCATGGTCTCCAACGAGCCCTGACTGACATCGCTGGAGTCATGATGTGGAGGGAAGAATACCTGTCTGCTCAGAGTGGCTCCAGCGATCCCAGCCGTGAGCTGGCAAACATGCGGAGGCTCATGGAGGACATGGTGCGGATGGAGGCGGAAAGGATAGCAGCCACCGCTGCACATCAGCGAAATGTAGCTGGGATCTACCATGCCCTGCATGTCCTCATCATGGCATTGCTGCCACAAGGCGTGGCGATGATGAATGCTGCTGCCCCCACACCATCCACATCTCCGCCCCCTGGTGTGTCAGTGCCTCCCAGTGTGGCAGGCGTATCCACTCCGGCACCTGATGTGTCACTGCCACACAGTGCAGCCGACAATCCTCCTCCGGCCCCTGATGTGTCAGCGGCACACAGTGCCTCAGCCGGTACTGCAACACCCACAGGTGGGGCAGAGCACACATCCGGGGACGAGGACGTGGATGGGATTGAGATCAGAAGGAGGCACTAGCATTCATTTCCGCCACCTTGCCTGTTTCTGCTTGGTGCCGCACATGGCCTCAAGACCTACCACTGACCCCCGATACACTCCGATGCACTCACCTTGGACAGCAACATGGACTGCCACATCCTGTTTGACGACCAATGACACGGCGGACAGATTGCGGACTGTACCCTTCCTCTTCCGCAGTACAGGTCATCCCCGGATGGACACTGGCTGGCCCTCCACGGGCCCATATTGTGTAGTGTGCTCGGCATTGCCCTGTACCGCTCCAGCTGCATGACTGCACTGGATGTGCAAATAAACATCCAGTGACGCACTGCTGTGTAATGTCTTACGTCATTCATGTATGGATGTGTGGATGAATGTGGGGACAGTGCCTTCCCTTGCGTCAATGATGTTCATCCTGTGGGATGCCAGTCAGAGGGTGCGACATTGCATTTTGTGTACCGGGTCCCGTGAACCCTACAACAGGGACACACGCATCAGTCACTTCCTTGTCCGGACATGGACTGGACCATGCCCAGAGCCCACGAGTCATTGTTGCAAGCCCTGCACTGGTCCGGCGTACGGCAGGCCAGACCACTCCGCTAACGCCCCGAGGGGGGGCACTTATTGCTACCCGTCGCAGCCGTACTCGCTAGTGGTGTGCAGGTCACTGGTCTAGTTGTCAGCATGTCACAGCCACTCCCTGAGGGCAGGTTTTCACACACACCACACCCATCCGGCACAGGCATCACAGGCCATGTGACTCCGCCAACATAAGGGGCCGACGACATCACATTCCCCTCTTCCGGTGGTGACTGGATGACGGACGCTCCACGGTTCTCACTCATATAGGGCCCATGAGTTGTTGCGCACAGGGTTAGTGCCATCCGAGGCCTTGAGTACGGCACAGGCCTACCACCACGTGGCGCAGATTGGGGTTGCACAGGGTTAGTGGCATCCGAGGCCTTGCTGACGGCACAGGCACCTCGCCACGGGACGGTGACTTTGGGTGTACTGAGTCAGTGGCACCTTGAGCTGCTGAGCGGGTGTGCAGCCTGCGATGATGCCCCGTCCCGGCGGTCTGGACAGCTCAGGTTTTGTGTGCCCTGCTGGACCCCAGTGTAGGCCAGAGCCAGCGGGCAGCGCGGGCCTACCGCCACGTGGCGTCGCTTCCGGGATCCCAGAGTTGGTGGCACCCATTGGGCTGAGCGGGTGTGCAGCCTGCGATGGTGCCGGGTGCACTGGTATGTCCGATGCCATGGAGTAATCAAGACCCAGCACCAAACGTGAGACCTGGTGGCCTGCGGAGCGGGCCTGCATGATGTGGAGGGTGCCATGTCCGCGGGCCCCGGGCTTGTGGCTTGCAGCGGCACGTGGTGGGACCTCCTGTCTACGCGCCGGTGGCGGAAGGTGAGCATTGAGGCCTGGGTGTGCATGGGCGGGCATGCTCAGATGGGCGGCGAGAGGGGTTGGGGTGCCTCTGCCTGGGTGTGCATGGGCGGGCAGGCGATGTTGACTTGTGCAAGTGTGTGTACTGTGCCAGTCATGTTTCTGGACTCTGTTTCAGCTGACGGCTCTGACTCAGATGTGTGACCTGGTATCCTGCTATACATACCGGCACGTGGTTGGAGACACACCGGTGGCAGCAGGTGAGCAGTGTGGCCTGGGTGCGCAGGGGCGGCACGTTCTCTCTCTCTCTCCCTCTCTCCTCTTCTCTCTCTCTCTCTCTCTCTCTCTCTCTTTCTTCTCTCTCTCTCTCTCCTCTTCTCTCTCTCCCTCCCTCTCTTCCTCTCTCTCTCCTTCGCTCTCTCTCTGTCCTCTGATGTGCGCAGGACACACCTTCTCATCATGTTTTTTGTCTTACAGGCTGTGACCTACGTATTGTCCCGAGGGGAGCGGCCATGTGTCTTCATTTCATTTCGGTGTTCATTTTAATAAAGTTTCATTTGTTGCTTCGAAAGTGAATGTGTGCTGCTCATTTCTGTGATGACACATGCATGTCACCAGTTGTGATTGTGCGACATCAAGCGGAATATTTTGTACATGTTTAGGTGTGGCTGATGTGGCATGTCTTTGGTCGGGGGTGCCAGGGAGGGGTGGTCCTGGGGGTGGTGGCGGTGGGTGTTGTGGCCCTCTTGGGTGTCCGGGCCGCATGATGGGTGGCTCCATGGCATCTGTTGCCCTTCCGATGTAGCCCTGGGCTGTGCTCCCTTTTGGTGTGCAGGCTGCCGTCCGACTTTACACCAGGTCAGAGCAGGTGTAGATTTCCTGGTGCTAACGCGCCTTATCGCCTGTTTTGTGTTTTTATCGCCGATGTGGCTGGTCGTTGAGAATGTTGAGGTGTGATGTTGTCGCGCCTTTTGGCACGGGAACGCCCACTCTGCATCTCATTAGCGATAGTTGCGCGGGTCCTCTGTGGCGATGTTTTTTGCGGCTGCTATCGCGGGTAAACTGGTGCTGTGGGCTATTTACACCAGCTTGTGAATGGGGAGATATATTTATCACGACTTTGGCTGCGATAAAGTGCCGTTAATTCGGCGATAGCTCCTTGTGAATATGCCCCCTAGTCATTTGCACAAACCCCAAGAATAAACACACTGAATTGGAAAATCAGATTAAGAAGGCATTGACTCCTGAATTAACACAGAGCTGGGTGACAGAAGGTCCTAAAAGAATGTTTAAAGATGATTTAACCAGATACATTGAATGTATATATGCAGCAACCAAGTAATAAAGACAGCAAGCCCTTCATGAGTCCATGATTTTGCTTTAGTTGGTCATTTTGGTGTCAAGAAAATGGAGGAAATTTTGTAGAGGCATTCTGGTGGGAAAATCTAAGAGAATATGTTAAGCAGTATATAGCTACTTGTGACACACATCTTTGAGCCAAAAATGATAAACAAAAACCTTACGATATTTTTTACCTTTGATAGTTGTGCCTTAGTCCTAGCATAGTGCCTCATTAGATTTTATTGTAGACTTACATGCTGACAGTGAATATTCTACTATTATTGTGATTCTTTTACAAACACTGGTACATACGTATCGTGATTTTGTTGGATTAATTGATGAACCATATAGATTTTAGGAAGTCAATGACAATACAAATGTTTTGGACTGCTTTTCTTTCAAATTGATGTTTACTTTGCCATTATGACATTTTAAAAGATTTGGGGGCTGATTACGATGGCGGACAGACTTGAGTCCGTCCGCCATCGATGCGGGGACTGGGACCGCACGCCTGTTAGGCGGCGCCCGCACATGAGATTACGATGCGACCGCCACCGTGGCAGTCGTATCGTATATCTCTAATATTGCGGTGGGTTCTGCTGGCTGCAGCACCCGCCGCAATGTTCGAAATGCACTGTTTGCGTTTCCCTGCACTACGTGGCAGGCACCAAGCGGTGCCTGCCACCTGGTGCAGGGAAATTTAGGGGGGTACCATGGGTAACCCCCCAGTGCACAACCACCTCCCCCAACACAAGGGGGGCCCGCAACGGGCCCCCGAATCCAATCCCCGCCAACCTTTCCATGGCGGTTTTACCGCCATGGAAAGGCTGGCTTTAAGCAGCATCGTAATTTGGCGGACGGTGCCTGCTAGGCACCGCCACCATTCTACGCATGCTGGCCGGGTCCGCCAGGCAATCGGAACGATTGCCTGTGGTGGACCCGTGGCGGGTGGTCTTTACGACCACCACACTTCACCAACGATTCCCCCGCCATCGTAATATAGTGGGGGGAAAACAGCAGTACGATGGCGGAGGGCCCGCCACCGCACGGCAGGCGGTGGCGGGCCCTCCGCCATCGTAATGACCCCCTTAATTAAGTATTCAAACCATATTTCGATCCAGTCACCAAAACTAGCTATATCTCTTTTACTTTGTAATAATTTTGTCACTGATTCACACTTCACTTTAGCACCTAGTGTTACTGATACTTCATTTTCTGGCTTCATGCAAATTTTATTGGGCTAAAGGGGAACTTGCTGTTGCATTTATCTCACATACGGGGATGTTATAATGATCTGTGTTTAGGTAATCAGAGGTTTTCAATGATTCATTTACCCAAATATATGTGCTTTATGAATTAATCAGACGAAACCACTGAGCATATGTACCAGGGATTTACCCAGGTTTCTAGGGATGTTGGGTCACCCCATATTATATTACCCTGCCTCCTCCTTCATATAAAATTACTCATTTTATTCCTATAAAGGGTCTTTCTTCAGCATTGGGTGTCTGAAGTAGAAGAGACTTTAAAGCAGAGTTGTGAATAATCACAATATTGGTGAATCTTGATGCTGTTGGGTCACCCCATATTATATTACCCTGCCTCCTCCTTCATATAAAATGACTCATTTTATTCCTATAAAGGGTCTTTCTTCAGCATTGGGTGTCTGAAGTAGAAGAGACTTTAAAGCAGAGTTGTGTATAATCACAATATTGGTGAATCTTGATGCGGTTGTCTGTGAGTAGAGTGAGGAGGGACATTTTTCTTTCATGTATCAGGGACATAGCACACTTGTTATACCACTGCTTGATACATGTTCCAGTTGACTCATATCAACTCTTTCCATCACAGTGAATAAAACCATTCCTGCCTCCTAGTTACTATAGGATGGAGTACTCTACAGTGCACAGTGGGTGAAAAATTATGCTACTTAGAGTGGTCTAGACCAGTAGTTCTTAACCTGTGGTCCAGCTCCCTCGGGGGTCAGTGAGGCCTACTCAGGGGCCCCACAGCTGTTACAAAATAAAATAATATTAAAATTAATACATTAAAATTAATAAAGTATATACAAATAAAGAAGCATAATCGAACACTTAAAAACTTTTTCCATATTTGAGTGTGAATTAAATGAAATATGTCAATACTTGAGCATTTGTTTGGTGTATACTTAATTTTATGTTGGTTTGAGGTTCAAATCATCGAATTGCTTTAGAGAGTCCTTTTTGAAAGAATTGGCTACATTACTATCTATGGAGTGTTTTGAGAAGGCTGCATTTATTATTCTTTATTGATGCCTATTGGTTTTGCGTCTACATACAATTCTAGGACACTATGGCCCTGATTACGATGTCAGACGGACTCGTTTGGGAACTGGGACCGAACGACCTCCTGTCGTTGGTCCCAACCCAGCAATTTTGATGCGACCGAACACTGTTCAGTCGCATTCCTATTCTTTACAATGGGAGCAAGCATTCCGACCGGAATGCATGCTCTCATTGTAAAGCGCTGAGGTGCAGTTCATCTCTGCACCCCGTGGCAGGCTCCTCAAGGTGCCTGCCACGGGTGGAGGGATCAACAGGGGTCACCATAGGTGCCCCCTAGGCCGCCATCCGGTGGCCTTAACTTAAACCCATGGGGGCCCTGCTGGGTGCCCCCGAAGTCAGATTCCTACAGCCTTTCTGTGTCGGAAAGGCCGGCACAGAAAGACTGTGGGAATCTGCCATTATAATCCCTCGGGCGGAAAGACCCGCCCAAGGGATTACTGGAGGCTTTCTGAATGGCAGCCCGTCGGAGGCCATTCAGAAATCCGGTTCGGATTTCTATCCAACCGACCCCATCAAAATGGGTCGGTCGGAAAGGAATCCGAACAGCCAATTACGATACCGTAGGAACGGGTCCGACCGAGGGTCGGAGCTGTTTCCTAAAGCATCGTAATTGGGCCCAATGTGGATTGATTTTTCAGTTTTGTTTAGAGATATTAATGACCAGATGGATTTTTTTGTTGTACTCCTCTTCTACAAAGCTACTGTAAAGAGGGCTTAGCAAAGTTCATAAAGTGAAATAAATTACAATTGTAACTTACTATTCAAACTCAATGTGCATACTCATAAAACAGTGGGTACTGCAATGGATCAAAGTAAATATTTCTGTGTTTTAAGTTTTTTGAAAGACTCGTTTGAAAGTACCTAAACACATTATGGTGCCAAATTGTCGTAGCACACAAACAGTGCCGGTGTTTAGATATATATAGATATATACACACATACACGTGGACACCAGAGTGTGTATTTATTACTCTAACTCCACACGCACTTTGATACTGGGATGGGTATAAAGCACATCGAAACAAATATAACTGCACATTTAATTTCTTGATACACTCGCTAAAAAGTACCTTAAAACATTACAGGGGTCGGCCCTCATAGCACACTGGTTCTCACAGAGATGGTGTTTGTCTGGTTTTGTCAGGGTTTCCCAATACTGTGAAGATCACTCCGGTCCACAAGAAGACTATCCTTGATCCTTCATCCCTAGCCACTTGCATATCTGTGCATGTCTGTGCGTGGGTGGACAGCTATCATTGTATGTTTTTTAGTAAAGTATAATAAAGCCCATTCAAGAATGACCACAAGTGCAAGTGCAAGTATGTGCAGTGTCTGAGAGCTGCTGAACCCTCACAAAAAAGGGTTAAAATGATTTAAAGGAAAAACATGTTTTTTTTTTTAAAGAAAAGGAGACACTAGCCTACCGGTTTACTGGCACTGAAGGTGGCTACTTTTCTGGTACCTGTGCACATAGTGCACAGGCAAAATGCTGTCCGTCACAGCGAGGGGTCACAATGTCTGAACAGGGCTGATCCATTGCCCTACGCTGTATACTGTGATGGACGGAAGCAAAAACTATAACAGACCAGCGGATGAAAGGTGCTGATTAGAATCCCCTCTATGTATGTATTTATATGTATGTATTTTTTAAGATTTGTTTTTAAAAACAAAGGCCTTGGTAAACACTTGATCTAAAAATGGAATCTGTGGAAGACATATTCTTCTATGCCTGTCACTGCCATTCTATCATTTGTAACTGGTAATCAAGGGACTAAGGGCCCCATGCATCAACCTAAAAATCGGTCGCAAACGGGCAGATTCGCAGAATCTGCCCCTTTGCGACCGGTATTTTTGCATTTGGGATGCTTCATCCCAAATGCAAAAATCGCTATTTAAGGAATCGCTAAATTTGTGATTACTTAAATTGCGATTGCATTTAAGGTATCGCAAATTGCGATTCCTTAAATGCAATGCATTAAACAAAAAGAAAATGCGATTTCGCTAATATGAATCGCAAATTACCATCAATCTAAAGTTGATGGTAATTTTCGATTTCTGTTACACACACACATGCCCTTAGGGCATGTGTGTGCACAACATGTGGTTAAATTGTAATTTCAGGGGTGCAACAGGGTATCCTTTTGGAACCCTTGCACCCTTGAAATTGCAAGCACAATTGGCGAGTACCTATTGGGTACTTGCAAATTGGGCATGCAATTGCCATTCATTCCTATGGGCCTCTGGGCCCATAGGAATGAATGGGAATCAATTCCTTAATTGCGACTACGCAATTTGCGAGTCGCAATTAAGGAATTTGTAGGAATCGCAAAATGTTATGCAATTCCTACATGCATAGGCAATAGCGATTCTTTAATTGCGATTCCTTAATAATCGCAATTAAAGAATCGCTATTGTCTATGTTGATGCATGTGCCCCAAAATCTCACATGTATCATTGTCCTGTATGTATGCAGCATCTGAAATATGACTTTGAGCTAGATGAGTCAGTCTGGCACAGTACAAAGAAGTTGTTTGTAAGCCCTTGCAAAAATCCTGGAGCACAAATGTTCAAGAAGCATACTTTGGTTTATGGATTCTTGTTGTGAGAAAGTGGACTATTAGTTGAAGTGGATAGCAGTCCTCTTCAACTAATAATTACACTGTCCCTTACTAGGTCCAGTTAGGTCTCAATAATCTAAACCTAAGCTAAACCCTTGGTATAAGGACACTGTCCCTTACTAGTTCCAGCTAGGGCTCAATAATTTAAACCTGAGCGAAACCACTGGTAGCTGTAGCACAGAGCAGACAGGCTTAACTTGGGAGAAACAAGTGCAAACCATTTACCATTACCAAAACAGTTAATATGTAGAAAATACAAGATAATAAAAATCCCACTCCAACTTATAAAAACAGAGAAATTGTTAATGAGTAAATTGACAAACAAAAACACAAACTGGAGATATGATTTTTCAACATTTTAGATGTTTCTGGCGCCAAAAAACAAAAAAATGCTAAATGTGGGTATCAAGGCACGCTAGACCAAGTCCAAGTCAAAAGTTAAGGACAATTACAATAGAAGCAGGTCAGATACAGGAACCAGCACAAACTGGCTGCATCAACAAGGGGAAAAACTAAAGACTGAAGTAAATGTTATCATGCACTGCATTTACCATGACGCATTGGGGTGAACTGAGTGCTGGGATGTGAGGCAGTGTGCTCCCACCCTCTTTTTGTTTACAAAGTGGGGCCGTGACAATGCAGAAAGGTCATTTTCTTATTCATGCCCCCTGAGCTAAAGGCAAGGAGCAACAGCCATGACCTTGGCAGTTCCCCTTCAATTTTCTGTGGAGAGGATGTGGAAAAGACCTCTGCATTGGCAAGTTCAGTTCCAACCTCACATCCTCCAATCAAGACCATTCTCTGTGGGGAGTGGGTCCACCTCTACAGTTTCAGGCCTATCCTCCAATTCTGCCTTGGACAGTGCTGCTCTTCGGTCCAGTTCCTCCCTAACCACTAACTTGGTCCAGAAGGAACCTGTCTCACCTGCAGACCCCACCTGGGATACAGCTAACAGTGGCCTACCCAGCAGATAAGTAGCCATGCCATGCCTAACAAGGTAAGGTGGCCTATCTTGCCTCCAAGGTCAGGCTCCGGTCCCCAAGAGATTGCCAATGCTGCTCCAAAAGCAAGCGACCAGCAGAGGCCCCTGACAGATGTCAGTTTTCGGAATGAGGCCCTCTAGTCATGCACTGGCAGGTGAAAGCTCTAGTCAGGGGCCAGGACTAGGCCTCACTTCCAGCCTATGGAATGGAAAGGAGTCACCCACCTGCTCCTGACATTCAGTGGCCCTCCTAGGTTTCTCTGAGTAGGGAGCTACCACTTCAAGTGTCAGACACCCTCCTTCCACTCTCCCTTCCATCAGCTCAGGGTCTGTACCCTAAGACTGATCAGAGGCCTGACAGTCTCTAGGGGTGTTTTGGAGGGGTCTGTCTCCTATCACTGTGATGGTGCCAGTGGTACACCTAAGTCAGCAGTGGCGTCACCAGTGCCATTATTGTGGTCATCTCCTACCTGAGCAGATAGCCTGGGTTCTCTGGTGCTCTCACTCTGAGTGGCCTACTCTTCATACCCTTTCCTCCTCTCTAGGGCATCCATACCCCGCATTTAAGGACAGTACATCTAGGAATTTTAATGGTTGGGGTACCTGGGTGGCCACCCCACCTGGATCTCTCTTCGCCAGTGGGAGGTCACGGCTTAGGATGCAGTCCAGGAGAGGGCTGGATTACTCCCTCCTCTCTGGGTGAGGACTCACTCCCACTCTAGGTACACCAATGCCACAGGACAGACAGTTTCCCACCCAAGGGCATTTCTAACCCTACAGACTTCTTGTGGAAGGCACTGCTCTGGGGAAACCAACCTGTCCACCACCATAGTCTGGCTGGCACTTGCATGCCTCAGAGCGGAGACAGGAACCCCATTCACTGTGATCCTGTGGATGTGGCTTCTACCACTCTCGGGGATCGCCAGCTTATCATCTGGGCCCACCTCCCTACTGAAGGCTACTGAGTAATCCGCCCCTAAGCCCACACAAGTCACTCCAGTGCAGTGCTCACCAGTGCTGTCCGTTCTCCTGGGGCAAGAGGCACCTCCCTTCTTGTGCCATGGCTACTGAAAGTTATAGCACTTGTCCTTCTCAAACAGTTTCTTTACCCCTGGTTACCCACTTTCCAGCCTGTCAGGAATGGGTTTGGGCTCTTTCCCTGCTTCAGATTTTTGGGGCTCTAAGGAAGTCACTTTTTGAGGCTTGTTGCTCACCTCCTTTCCCTTCTGTGGGTCTACCCCCCACCCCCAGTGCTTGGGATCACCCCCTGGATCTCTTGGATACATGGGTTTGTACACATCCATCAGCTCCCTTACCCGGCTCTCTGGGGTTAGCTTGGAATCTATTAGGTGCAGGTGTAATAACTCTGGTGAACAGTTACTTAGGATGTGCTACTTTACAACCAAATTGTACAGCACATGATAAGCTTTACCTTACTTATTATCTTATATCCAGACCTCTAGTGCCTTCACTGAAATGTCTCCAAAGTCCATCCAGGTATGGTGTGTATCTTTGTGTGTGTGTGTGAACTATTGCCTATACTGATCAGGTTTGAGACCAAATTTCCCCACTAGGACAACCGTCATGCACTGGAAGGATTCATCTACTCCTTCCTTAGAGTCAGAAGTCTATCTTTCCCCTCTACAGGGATTAATACACATAGTAAGGAACCCCAGTGCAGTGGGCCCACCTTTCGCATTCTGTAAGCCCTTTCAAGAGAGGCAAAACAGTTAGCATTGTTATCCCCAGCCACAAATCTGTGCACAATGCCCTTGAACAGCTGAGGGGTGTGTGACCACCCCCGCAGATTTGTCATTTTTTGCTGCCACCATTTTCATTGGCCTTTATGTTCACGCTGTAATTTTTCTCATCCAAGGCCAGTCTCCCTTCATCGAGAGCAAGCCTCTTTTCCTCCAGTGCTATGGGTCCCAGACTGCTCTCTAGCTTCTTTTGGTGGAGGACCAGTGGAGAACACCTAGTGCTGGCGGAGCTCCTCTCACTTACAGTACTGGAGGGAATCCTTACGAGAGTATGCTACGATATGTTATCCCCTTCATCTCGACTCTCTGGAGTGGTTTCTTCTTTATTTTCATCTCCTGGAGTTTCCTCTGTCTCAGAAGCGGTCTGGGCTAGGTGAGCTTGTAACCAGGCCCGATGGCCTTTTCATAGGCTCCCTTCTTAGCATTGTGGCTCAATTCCAGTTCCTTTTCTCTGCCCAGGGCTTTTAGCTCTGCGACTTTGAGACCAGATATAACTTCATCTTCCCTTTAGACTTTTGAAAGTGCACAAACTGGAATAAAAAATATTTGGGAAAAATCTAAATCACCCAATTAAAGACTCAAACCCAATTAAAAATCAAAAACAATTATTGGATTCAGTAAATTACAGATTTTGAATTTGTCTATCTTAATAGCTGAATGGTACTGCTAAACATTAGTTCTGGATCCAATGGCTGAACACCAATGTGAGAAAGATGATTATTAGTTGAACTGGATGTTAATCCTCTTCAAGTAATAATGGTACTGTCCCTTACTATGTCCAGTTAGGTCTCAAAATTTTAAGCCTGGGCTCAACCTTTAGTAGCTGTAGTACAGAGCAGACAGGCTTAACTTAGGAGAAACAAGTGTAAAGTCTTTGCCATTACCAAAACAGTTAATAAGTAGAACGCACAACACAATAAAAATCCCACGTCAATTTATAAAAATAGCAAAGATATTAATGAGCAAACAGACACTAAAACAATATGATTTTTCAAAGTTTTAGATGTTTCTAGCACCGCAAAGCGCCAACCATGGATATCTGGTCACGATAGACTGGGTCCAAGTCAAAATATAAGGCTGACCATGATGGAGAGTAGTTAGATCCAGGGACCAGGTTTAGTCTGGCGTAAAAGTTTTACCTTCTGACTTACTCTGGAATGTAAGTAAAAAATCCTCAGCATGGCAAGGCAGCAGGATGTGGCCAAGATGAGTTCCACAAGTCAGATAGCAGTCGTACGAAGTCCTGGTGAAGAGCTGGCTTTTGGTGAGAAAGCTCAGAGTAAGAGAAATGTAAAATCCACGCATAAGGTATGTCCCTCGTCGGCCAAACAATTATTGACACCTTCACCTGGTGACAATTTCTACTTTCACATTTAGAAACTTTACTGGAAGTCAAACTGTTTTCAGCGGGGCAAACCAGCATTTTGAATCTGACAGGCGATGCAACGTCGGCGGCTGTGGCTTGGCAGCAGCACAGTAGTAGACTCTGGGTCTTTTTGGAAAAAGTTTGGGAAACAATTCTAAGTGCCCAGCTTTGCAGATCTTGGTGGAGAAAGAGTGCAATCCTCACCTGAAAAGGGTCCAGGCCCTTTTCGGCACCACCTGGGGGTTAGGACTCAATCTTCCAGAAGCCACTAGTAGGATCCAGTTGGAACTGGTCAGCTGGGCTCAGCAGAGTCTTGGACTTCTTGTAGCTTTTGTGTTCCTATAGCTTAACAGAAGGCCAGACAACTAGTCCTTAGAGACTACTCTTCAGTCCTGGGTGCATTGGGTGCAGATCCAGCCCTTAAACTAGGTATAATCCTCTTTCTGAAGTCCAGAGTTCAGCTGGTGCAGGCCTTCTTCTGTGTTCTACATGTCCAGAGATATACTGAAGAAGGTACCCAGGGTGCCACTTTTATGTCTGGCACTAGCTTGTGGGTGGGGGTGGCTCCCGAACAAATAGAGAAAAAGTTCCCAGGGGCAACCCTACCCACTTTAACATCATTTTCTGGAACCTGTCTTGTGCTGTATAAGCTGTATAAACTGTACAACTGAAAACTTCTTGGAACTATATCTGGAGCAGCACCCAGTGGCTTTCCTAGACATGGAAGAGCTCTTGCAACCACTGCAGTCACAACAGAAGCAGGGTCGGGCAATGCCTCTGCCGCTGTGTTGAAACAGCATCACCCTTTGTAGAGCTTCCTGAGGACTGTCTCATTCCGCTAATGTCATTTTTAGCCACTGATTGAAGCACTCTCACAATCTCAAGTGCTTTGAAACCATGATATCTGTTGCAGTTCTCTGGTCCATCCACCTCACAAGTAGCCAGTAACATGCCCGAGTTACCTATCCATCTCATCGATGACTTACATTCTGCCTGTGATCCCTCTATCTTGAAAACATCTGCAGCCGCTATCCCCGATCCAACCAATAACAATCACAGAATCTCATATCAAGAATAAAGACTGTCATAAATCCCCTAAAAACAAGACATACAAGAGAACAATTTTTTTTTCATTTTTCATTTTCTTCTTAAGCTGCTTAATTTTTTCAATTTGGAAGTCTACTTAATTATCAAAACACATCTATTCCTAGATTGATATCCTGATATGATAATGTCTTTTATATGATGCACTGTTTTAAACTACTGCCTGAAACATGCAAGGCATGAAAGAAAATATTTGTGCAAAGCTTACTGCATAATTTTATGCTGATTTTATTATTCGTTTATTTTAGTTCATTTTGGATATGAGATTTTACATTCTCATTCTGAGAACATGGATTTTACTTAGTATTCATTGGTTTTATTTATGTTATTGCTGTAAAATAGAATGCCTAGAATGACGTAATTCATATGCATTCAATTCAGTCATACACAGACGTACAAGCTGGGGATGCCGTAAAGCTTCCAAAGCCAGACTCCATTTTGAGCATGTTAAGTTAGCTTGTCTGCCTTTGGCCCATATGCCGCATGTCACTATCTTGCGCATACCTCATGAAAGTGTCAATTCAGCCAAACAATGACTTTGTAAATACCTAAGGAGACACAAATTTTTAAGGTCTGTCTGTAAATGTGCAAAATAAATATGTAGTCTAAGTTGACGTATTTTCAACATGCTCGTTCATACCAGTTATGTCTTGGACTAAGTGAAAAATCCCCCAAAGTAAAGTAAAAGTCAGTGATCAGCCCTAACTATATATCGCATGTATTGATCACTGGATCGAAGAGGTCTTTGCCCCAGGTTATCACAATATGTTCTGCCAGACTGCCACAGCATGGCAGAACATATTGTGAGAGCCAATAGAGAGAGGAGAGGAGCTGAGCCCCGCTGATGTTTGTGTTTTTCTTTCGAGGGAACACTCTATCCCGGCAGAAGTCTGCTAATCATCGCTGTTCCGCTGTGAACAGGTATGCAGTGCACTGAATCCCAAGAAACTGTAGAGGCCAGTTCGCTAGTCCACGGTCTCATAGTTTAGTGCATAGAAGTAGTCTTTAGGGTGTTAGGCTGCTAGGAACATTCTAATCATGCTAGATATTTTCATATTATTCTCACTACTAGTGACATACATTAGGGCTGTTCTAACCATATTCTGTGTGGTGACTAGTCATGTACTAATTAACAGTATGAAACTGTTGAAATGAACAATTTTAGGCAATCATAGTATATTTCTTAGTACAGTGCTTGTGTGTGCTATTCTACAGAACAAAACTGGGTTTGAATTACTACTGTATCCCTGAACTCTATTTGTGACTTTTAGTAACCCAGAAATCACAGATACCACACCGGCAAGTATGCCAAGTGGGGTTGTTAGGGACTACAAAGACTTGAAATTTCCCACTCAAGCTCTGGTCCAATGAACTAAGCACAGGCACCCGTGGGTTGGAAAGCAAAACCTTGTAGAACTAGGTCAGAGCCCTAGTTTACACAACACCCTGAGGTGTGTCTATGGAAATGAGGAACTCCCCTTACAAAACCAGTTCTGGGACAGGTTTTCCACCCACCGGGATTGGTACCACTCTGGCCACTTGGACAATAGCAGGGGCAGGCCTAGGTGTGAGGTACATTTGCCTGTGACAGGGACTGCCCCTTTGAAGCTTGTACAGTTGGTGGGCATATCCTCCAGGCCATGCTGTCAGGAGGAGGCCACACCTCCTCCCAGACAAGGCTCTTTTGTTCCCTTTCCTGGGAAACATTCATACCTCCTAGCAGGCTCTAGGGGGCAGCTGGGGATTATCTCTGAAAGGGTTACCACAGCAAAAGAATGATGGATTTAACCCAGATCTCTTGACTGGGGGTGAATGTTTTGATTTGTTCTGCATTCCATCCATCAATTGTGTGTCTTTTGCTTTCTCGCCCTAAGTGTGCTGGGTATGCCCAGACGTGGGTCCTGGGCTCACTGTGCCACTGGATTCAAGCTATCCTGGCTGATGAGGGGTGAAATCCCGAAACCGGTCCTAGGATGCTTGTTTCCAGTCCAGGGAGGACCTGGCCTGGCAGTTCGGGCTGGACTGTTCCCAGTGGGTGCAGGGTCAAGACTGATTTGCATATGGCTGGGTTCAAACTGGAATGGCATGGTGAGCAAAAAAACGATGGATTTAGGCCCAGATCTCTGTACTGGGGTGAATGTATGACATTGTTCTGCATTCTGTCCATCAATTGTTCTTTTTGCAACTTTCTAAAAGTGGCATTTTCAAAATAGTAATTTAAAATCCAACTTTACCATTAGATTGGATTTTAAATTCCAGTTAATTGATATTGAGTCCTTGATCCACTGTCCTAGCTAGTCCCAAACTGAAGTTATACATTATAAGATGTTATAATGCAACCCAGTGTTTTTCTATGGAAGAGCCAGCCTTGCCATGGTGAAAAAAAGACTTTGGAGGTTTTTACTGCCGGGACATGTAAACTTAAGTACATGTCTTACTTTTTAAATAACAAGCACTCTTCCCTGTGGGCACTTAGGGCCTACCTTAGGGGTGGCTTATGTATTAACAAGGAAGGTTTAGGCCTGGCAAATGATTTACTGTGCCTGGTCGGATTTGCAGTTTAAAAACTGCACAGCTAGGCTGCTGTGGCAGGCCTAGAGTCATGTTTTCACTTAGTACTTTAGTTGTGGCCCAATAAGTGGTACAGTCCATTAGTGACATTTAAATTCTAGGACCTAGGTACACAGAGTACGTCATACTAGGGGACTTACATGTAAGGTAAATATGTCAATTCTGCATGTGCTTAGGGGTCAGAGCACATACACTAGGTGCTGGATGGCAGTGTTCCAGTGTTCAGAGCCCCCAAACCCTCATTAAAATATAGCAAAAAGCAATTGACTACAGAATTTCTTCCCTGAAATTACTTTTGCAAAGTGCCAGGACTGCACCCCTGTCCTTTAAAAGAATAAGGAACAACAGTAACACATGTGACACATTGTTAATGTGAGATCTTGTGGTGAAAGGGAGATCCGTGGGATTGCTTAAATGGACTCATTGAGACATTCCCCTATGAGGACATTGTCTTCAAGCTTGCTAGACAGAGACCAGACATCGGAATGTACCCTTTATTGACTAAAGATGATTTGCCCTTGGAGTTGAGAGACAGTGTTACCTGAAGTCTGGGACTTTTCAGGTAAAGACATCGGACTTATCAAAGGTGTTGAACCAGTCCACATTACTGTGAAGCCCAATGCTGAATTTCTGAGAATCCTGCAATATAATTTGACCCCAGAAACCATTGCTGGGATTACTCCTGTGACTGATTCAATGATTGAGCAAGGCATACTGAAGGAGATTATGGAGAGCTCATGTAACTTGCCCATCATGGGTTTGCGGAAACCTAATGGCAAGTACTGCATAGTTCAGGACCTAGGAAAAGTAAATTCAATAGTGGTTCCTTGTTGTCCTGT
Source organism: Calotriton arnoldi (assembly GCA_963921515.1). Taxonomy (NCBI): domain Eukaryota; kingdom Metazoa; phylum Chordata; class Amphibia; order Caudata; family Salamandridae; genus Calotriton; species Calotriton arnoldi. The sequence goes on along the minus strand of CAWUFW010023221.1, from coordinate 55,801 downwards.
GTCAAGCTTTTTTCTCTGTTCCATTGCATGAGGTTAGCCAGTTCCTCTTTGCTTTCCATTTCAGTAGCCCTGTCTTGTCATGGTGCCGATTCACACAAAGATATACGGAGAGTCCCTCAATTTTTAATCAGATACTCAAAAGAAATCTAGAGCCTTTAGTGATGCCTCAACATTCAGTCCTAGTCCAATACATCGACTGGTGGTGTCAAATTCCCAAGAGGCTTGCATACGTGACACTATTGCTTTCCTGAACCATTTAGCTGAGAATAAACATAAAGTGTCCCAGACCAAATTGCAGCTCTGGCAGAAAGAGGTCCCGTAACTAGGACACCATATTAAGAAAGGAGCAAGGAAGGTGTTCCAAGAGAGAATCTCTGCAATTCTGAAAATGAATTTGCCAATTACCCAGAAAGAAGAACGAATGTTCTTGGGAATGGTGGGCTACTGTCGAAGGTAGATTCCCAACTTTTCCCTGATGGCCAAACCACTCTAGACGTTGACACACAAAGACGTGCCAGATCATATACAATGGGATGATAGCTGTAGGCGTGCCTTCTCAGAGCTGCGAGAATGTCTCTGCCATTCCCCAGCCCTGAGAAATGCCTGATTATAACAAATGTTTTGCTTTGTTTTGCAGTGAGAGAGGGATGCACTATCTCAGTGCTTACCCGAATTCATGACAATGCTCACAGTGGCTTATTTTTCTGCTGCACTTGATTCAGTACCCGCCGCATTGACTGGTTGCCTTAAAGCTGCTGCCACCACTTGTGTGAATCTTGAACAGTGTGAGAACATGGTTATGGGTCACCCTTTGACTGCCTTTGTACCCCATTCATTTGAGGTGTTGTTAACCCGTACTCAGACTAAGCACCTTACCAGTAGTCGCCCTACCAGGTATGAGCAAATCATCCTGGGTGCCGAGAATGTCACCCCTAGGAGGTGTACTATTTTAAATCCTGCTACCCTATTGCCCCTTCCTGGAATTGAAACAGTGGGTGATAAAGTTGAACACGACTGCCTAGATGTCACTGAACTATGCACAAAGCCAAGTCCTAATATACAAGATGTGCCACTACCCGAATCAGATCATGTGCTGTTCATTGATGACTCCTGTTTACATCCCAGGATGCTTTCTGGTCCAGGGAGGACCTGGCCTTGCAGTTTGGGCTGGACTGTCCCCATGGGGAGCAGGGTCAAGACTGATTTGCATATGACTGAGTCTAAACTGGAATGGCATGGTGTACAAACAAACGATGGATTTAGGCCAACATCTCTGTACTGGGAGTGAATGCTTGACATTGTTCTTTTTGCATTTGTCGCCCTAAGGGGGAATGTTATGCCCAGATGTGAGTCCCATGCTCTCCATGCTACTGAATTCAAGCTAGCCTGGCTGATGAGGGGTGATTCCCTGAAACCGGTCCCAGGATGCTTGTTTCCGGTCCAGGGAGGACCTGCCCTGGCAGTTCGGGCTGGACTGTTCCCATGGGGAGTAGGGTCAAGACTGATTTGCATATGGCTAGGTCTAAACTGGAATGGCATGGTGTGCAAAAAAACTATGGATTCAGGCCAAGATCTCTGTACTGGGGGGGAATGTTTGACATTGTTCAGCATTCTGTCCATCACTTGTTCTTATTGCATTTGTCGCCCTAAGTGGGAAGGGTATGCCCAGATGTGGTTCCCGTGCTCACCAAGCCACTGGAGTCAAGCTAGCCGGGCTGATGAGGGGTGATATCCTGAAACCGGTCCCAGGATGTGTGTTTCTGGTCCAGGGAGGACCTGGCCTGGCTGTTCGGGCTGGACTGTTCCCCTGGGGAGCAGGGTCAAGACTGATTTGCATATGGCTGGGTCTAAACTGGAATGGCATGGTGGGCAAAAAAACGATGGATTTAGGCCTAGATCTCTGTACTGGGGGTGAACGTTTGACATTGTTCAGCATTCCGTCCATCACTTGTTCTTTTTGCAACTCCTGTTTACGTGGCCATGATGAAAATTTAAAAGCTGTCATGCAGTCTGTACTGTTGCAGGCGTGGTCAAAGCCTCCTGGCTTCAAGGAGTGTTTTCAGCACAGGGCGCCCAACTGATTGCACTTACTAGAGCATGCTGTGCTTCAGACCAGCTGAGAGTGACGATTTGCACTGATAGTCAGTACAGCTTTGGTGTAGTTATTGACTTTGGGCAATGGTGGTCCCAACCCGGATTCATGACCTCCTCGGGGTCACAAATCCATAATGGAGAAAGTGTACGGTACCTTCTGTAGTCCTTATAATTGCCTGCCCAAATTGCAGTGAAGTGTGTCGTCCATAGATAGGGTACAGACTACGTGACAGTGGGCAACAAATATGCAGATGAGACTGTCTGGTACTGCACATCAAATTCTTGCACCTTTAATGTGGAATACATCAATGAAAGTTCAGATGTCACAAATTGCAATCTTTTTTTGTTTGCTGTTGATACATCAGAGATTGCAAAAAGAAGTGCCAGGAGCAGAACAGCACGGTTGGGTCAGAGCAGGTTGTGTCAAAAGAGATGAGGATGAAGTTTGGGTTTCAACAGATCAAAGACCAGTGTTACCAGACAGCTTGTTACCACCTATGGCCAGACATTTCCATGGTCCCACACATGTAGGGGTAGACGCAATGGTGTGCCTCTTTAGACAAACATGGTTCAACTCGAGATTCAGATTGATGACTGAAAGTTTGTAACAAAGATGTGTGGTGTGTCAACAACAAAATGAGGGCAGGAAAACACCAGTAACCATGACTCACATAGGGAGAGCAGGTGGTCCCTTCAACAGAATGCAAATTAACTTTATAGAGATGCCCATCTGTAATGGATTGAGATCTGTCCTAGTGATTGTGTGCATCTTTTCACGGTGGATGGATTGATTCAGCCACTACGGCTCGGATGAAGACATAGTGCTCCAAAAGGTGAAAAAGGTAGTTATATGACCTATAGGAGTCTATTAGTTGGTCAATATGACCTTGGAGCATATAATGTTGAAATAAAGGTTTATGAGCCATAGAATACATTGTAGCGTTAATATTGGAGTCATCTGTGCTTCCATGATGCTTGATTTAAGGTGTAGCAACAAAAAGGGAGGTATCACTGCTTCCTTTATGCATGCTAATTTGCAAGTATAGAGTAAGATGTGGATAGATGCTTTTAAGATGAATGATCTGCACTACAACACAGCTGAGTCTTATTGGTAAACATGTTTACTGTTTGCTCAGAGAATAGGGAATTGAATCTGATATTTGTTCTCTCCTAGAAATTGTGTATGTTTTGTAATACTGTGTCCTGAAGAAGGTGGGGCCAACCATCTCAACTACCATCGAAACGTCACGTCAACAGTATCTTTCTCAATCAATTTCTTCTTATAATTTGTTTTTATGTATAGTTTTTAAATTATGTGATGCTTGGTTTTAATCTATTCGTATACATATGAAATGTATTTTGTTGTGTGAATCTTAGGATCCAAAAGATGTATTTCCAATGGGGAAAATGTGTCAAATATGTTTTAATTCATATGTATGATTTTATGGAATGCATATTAATTGATTGTATAAAATAAAATATAGATATTTCTCTATATACAGCAAGATAGTGTTTATGGTTTTTTAAAGGAATTTTTTGTTATGGCTCTTTTAGTGTTTAGTGCATTTTCATTTACTCTTGATAAGTAAACTTATATTCCACTCAAGACACGTGCACAAAAGGGAGTCCTCTTTTTAGATTTAGATTCAACAAGGGAACAACACACCAGAACTAAAAGACGTGCTAGTGCCAGTGAAATAGTAGGAGACATTTTGGTTCTTTGATTCCATCTGGAGGAGTGATACTCAACCCACACACGATTAGAAAGCTTTCTACTGTAGTTGATAAATTGTCTACTAGTTCAGCTGGAGGATTTTGGTTATTGACATAGAATGGCTGTCATTAGATCCATTGTTTTGCAGAATAGACTTGCTCCAGACGTCCTTCTTGCACAGGAGGGCAGAATCTGCTGATGTTAAAAGTTCAACAATGTTGTACTTATATCCCAGAGGAGAGTAAAAGACCTGAAGAAATACATTGGCAACATTACTGACCTGAAGAAAGATTTGAAAGGGTTGGCAGCAACAGGTGCTTGGGAATCAATAGGGAATGGATTTTCTGCTATAAGCAGATGGTTTGGTAATCTAGGGAGTGGAATTGTTGGAAGTATCTTGAGACACTTAGTGATAATTGATCTTAGCGGATTACTTTTGTTTGTGATTATTAAAGTGTACAGAGGTGTACAAGTGAAGAAGGGAGTGAAGAGAAAGAGGGCAGATGTAGAACTAGAACACAGACGGAGTAAACTTTATACTGACATGAAATTTCAGGAGGATTCCAGAAGGAAAATGATGAAGACAACAAAGCTGTAATCCAATCATCTGATAAGACATTGATCTGATGACTTGTGTCGCCATCAGAGGAAGGATTGGTGCAGCGCAAAACTGCTCGCTCTTTACACGTCACTAAAACCAAAATGCAAATGATACCTGACACACCAAATGAACGTGCACTTTGCACATGAGTCTTACGTGTCATTATGGTTCATGCACACTTTGCATCCGACACTAATGTTGCAGAGATTCCTTTCTGTAGAATTTACTGTCTCTCATATAGAATGTTTACTAATGTCAAAATAAATATATATGATGTTTAACTTAGGAACAGTCTTCACTAACTAAGATATGCATTTAATATGAATGAATTAGAATTAATCCTTTGATGCTGATTAATAAAGTGATTGATGTGCCATAACAAAACGTATAAACTTCATTGCAACTTTAAGATTCATGGATTATGATGTGTTCCATATTGCAAAGAACATTCGTAATGTGTAGTTTACTTTGATCCATCCTCTTCACTTCATTGCTGAAACTTTACTCATGATTCCTTTATGTGTGCTATAATGTCTGTGTACCTGTTAGGGACATCCTTGATAGCTCTCAAGGATCCTTATATGTGTAGTATCCTAGCACAAGTCGAACGACAAAAGTTATTCAATGTTGCATTAATGTTACATGTATGTACGTGCTTTCAATGTAGTTCTCTGTCATACTTACGATTGTGTAATTTGATGATTCACTATATGCTAATGAAATATGAACTAAAAGGTACTAAAGAAATTATATTTGTATGTGTTTGAATGTGCACCATTGATTCAATGCCTTATGTTAGCATTTACTCTAAAGGCATGTATTTAATTTCTTAATTTACTGTGCTCCTGTATCCTGCTGACTTGCTTTTCTTGCAGTTGCTCTCACGCATTGCTAGTTTAGAATAGATACATTTCTTGTAACAGCAATAGATACCTAGCCTGAGAAAGGAATTTTGATGATGAGCACACAAGAACTTAATTTTAACAAAGGACTATTCAACATTGACATGAGTGTGTGAACCAGATGGTATTCCCATGTCCAGTGTGGGATTTTTCTCTACTGTTGTAGTGTGCAACATGTGAATCGACATAAATATTGAAACAAATACAATGGACTTCTATTGATAAAGCGACTAGAGGGGAGTTGCTGACAGACTCTATGGATTATAATTTATGGTTTGCCCTGGTCAAGGCAAGAAGATGACTTCGGACTTTCTTTGCAGACTGTATGCTGAACTTCTTTGCTGAACCCCTTTTGCAGACCTTATGCGGAACTTTCCTTGGACTCCTACCCAAACCATTTCCTGAATCCCCATTGCCCCTTGAATGGACCCTTTGAGACATTCCCCAGGGCCGTTGCCTTCCCTTAAGTGTGGTTTAGACTAATACTTATTTCCGACCTACTGAAGACTCTTGACCGAGCTTCTGCAATGCTACTGCTGGTGTTGCTCATACTCTTGTATAAACCAAAAAACGGGGGCAGGGGGTTCACTGTTCCTAAAGGAACGAAGGTCGGTCTAGGGTGTTGAAGAAAGAGTAAGCGAGACTCTTACTTGTTGCCCTCACACATCCGAAGGGATGTCATGCTTCATCATAGGGCGGTTGCTCCTTGTCGGGCCGGCGATGCAATGCCCTACGGATCCCCCAAAGGGTCACTTTTGCCGAGATCTTTTTAATTCTCACCGTGTGATGCGTGTGAGGTAGTGCTCATGAGGTAGTGAGTGAATGTAAAGCTGACAAGAGGATATCGATGCTGAGTCAGTTTATAGGTGGACTCCTCTGTCAAGAATAAAAAACCCAAAGGTTAGGGCTACTGAAGGGTTATGATGGCCCTTGGTAGCCAGGTGTAGATATGTGTGGGGATAATTTTGTATCTAGTACAAGTGGTGCCACCTATTCGATCCTAACTATAGTAATCCAACCTCCTATGTATCTAAGGCGATCCCCCTGGGTCATGGCGAGGGAGTGCAATACCATCAATCAGGTTAAGGCGGTTGCTCAAGGAAGTCACATCTACCCGTCCTCTCGTCAGCACGAAGGTGCTGGATTACTATAGTTAGGATTAAAACTCTTGGCACCACTCTAATAGAGGGAGGGCCTCCTATATATATATTTTTTTAATTCACCTATTTTCTTTTCTTGTCCTGAAGAAGTGCCAAGGATCTCAGCTTGAGACCATCAGAGGCACGAAACATGTTGACCCAATAAATACAAAACTATCCCCACACATACCTACACCTGGCTACCAAGGGCCATCATAGCCCTTCAGTGGCCCTAACCTTCGGGTTTTTTATTCTTGACAGAGGAGTCCACCTATTAAACTGACTCAGTATCGATATCCTCTAGTCAATTTTACATTCACTCACTACCTCATGAGCACTACCTCACACGCATCATACGACGAGAATTAAAAAGATCCCCGCAAAAGTGACCCTTCGGGGGACCCGTAGGGCATTGCAGTGCCGGCCCGACAAGGAGCAACCACCCTATGATGAAGCATGACATCCCTTGGGATGTGTGAGGGCAACAAGTCAGAGTCTCGCTGACTCTTTCTTCTACACCCTAGACTGACCTTTTTCCTTTAGAAACAGTGACCCCCATTTTATTTTTATTTTTAAATATCTTTTTTATTGCCATTTAGATATATAGCAAAAATTATACTCAACACGTTTACAACTCCATGGTAAGAAAAGTAAGTTGTACAATATACATATTTTGATGCAACTCATTACAATAATCATACATGCAGGTAATTCACCCCTTCTATCCAATCCGTTTCTTTCTCCCTACAGATAACTTCTGGGGGAATCCCTTTCCCAATGTTGCGCAACCATCCATAAACCTCTCTCCATGTTACGTTCTCCAATAAGGAGTATATATTTCGGGAGTGACAGTGCTCATTATTGTTGAATATAACGTCCAGCAAGTAGCACATTTCGTCTGTCATGTGTTTAGTCAGCCAAGATGTAAAAGAAATGATCTACCTCACTAAAAATAAAGAAAATAAATCATTAAAAAAATCAACTTTGTGCTTCAGCACAATTAACCTATAACTTTAACTTGTAACGAACTACCAGGGGTCTGTTAGCTGCAAAACCTCCATGCTCTATTGACTGACGCTATTTTGGGGTTCAGGGGGGCGACCCTTCGGGGGGAGGGGGAAATAAAGGAGAAGAGGGGAAGAGGGGAGGGGGAGGGAGGAACGTGAAAGGGGAAACTACGTTTGCCCCACTCGCTATATCCCCACGGTGTACCGGATCTTCACTCCCCTTACCTCCAGGGCTCTAATCAATGCTCCCAGCTTGTACCCTTCATCTCCTGCCTATGTGCAATGGTGTGTATGTCCTACGTGTCATCAGAGGCTCCAAGTCCGAATCAGAGGACTGTACGGGCGCATGTCGCATTTCCCACGCCTTCACAATATCAGCCCACGGCTCTGCCAGAGTCTTTCGTCGCTTCGTGATTTTGTCTTCCTTTATTAAGGCCCTCTCCTCTGCTCTTGCCCAATTGGATACATCGTCTTCCCACTTGACCACTAACGGAGCCTGTCTCGCCTTCCACTTAAGCGCTATCCCTCTCCGAGCCAGAAGCAAAGCCAGATCAGCAAATCTAAGCCTTAATCTATGAGATTTGGGTCGTGGAAACAGACCCAGGAGGCAGACTTCCGGTGTGTACTTCAAAGTTAATGTCAGGACTCCATTTATCATGTCCACCACCCTAGTCCAATACTCTTTAAGTCCCGCCCATTTTTTGTTTTATACTTCACTTGGGAGCACGGGCACTGGACCTCTTTCTTCAGCTACCAGTTCCTCCTTTACTTCTTGGAGATGCTCATACTCTTGTGCCTTGTCCCTATCGTTTTCAAGAGAGCTCTTTGATTTCTGAACTCTTGGCATTCTGGTGCCTTGGACTCTGCTTGGAGGACTTAGATTGAAAATGAAATAAAGGTAAAATTGAGAATATTTTCCGAGCATCAGATTCTCATGCTATTGGAGCAACTGAACTTCTGTGTTGTCCGCCTACCCTTCTTTAGGATTTATTTATTTATTTATTTAAGAGTTTTGTATAGCGCTGGCCAGACCCGAAGGTATCGGAGCGCTTTACAACATTAGCAGTGGAGAGGTTACATAGTATGGCAGCAGTACAAGCATTGATTCGTGACGAATCGAAAGTAATCGGAAAGCTTTACAAAGTTAGTAGCAGAGAAATCACACAATATAACGATGGTATACACATTGACTCGTGACGAAGTCTGTTCGGGGAGGGGGGAGAAGTCCAAGGAACAAGTCGGGGGTGGGCGAGGTAGGAGAAGGCTTAGCCTCCCTGTTGTAATCTTACATCAATGCAGTATGGTCTTAAGAGTGATTTATTTGAACTTGATTACTAATTTGTAATAAATACCCTTGACATTGGCTACTGATTCCTGGTCCTCATTGTTTAGTCAACTGGTTGCACTGTTAATTGTATTGAAGTTGATTTGGTCAAAAAATGCTAGCTCTCTTTCTCCTCAGTACGACTTATCCATTGGAGGACGAATATAGAAAGTAAGTAAGTGTTTTAGTGATCCAGTAAAGGAGATAACCTAAACTGTTGTGAGCCCAGAAATGCTGGATCAGCTGTCCGCTTCCACCCCACTTCCTCCAATTCAATGCCTAAAGCTGTCATTTTAACATTGAATTCTGTCCTTCAACCACAACTTCCACTTTGTGAATGGTTACTAGTTGATAAGACAGCCAGTACTTTTTGAATGGTTAGCAAACCAGTGACACAGTTCTTTGAAAACTGCAAGACACACCCCTTGGCTGCCCTATGTCCACTGTGATTTGCAATGCCTTGCAATGTTTGTATTGCGAATTGCAATAGCAGTTACGACTTGCATTGTACTTTGATAGACTGCATTTTTATTCTTCCTTCATAAAGCCTCAGTTTTTTGCAGCTCAGCTTTGTGAGAGAGAAAAACTTTTCAAGCTTCAGCTCTTGTTTTACAAACTACAGATTGTGAAAGTTATTTACTGTTTATAATAGATCTGACATAAGTGATTCTTAATATAAAAGCCATGTTTCGTCTAGCGTTCATAACTAGTTTGTAAATGGAACAGACACACAAATGGCATTTACTTCATTCTGACTGTCAAATCTGAGATTCATGTCCTGATAACAAGATGATAAAAATCTACACATGCTCATATAAATCCTGTCAAGATGCCTAATTAATTACATTTTCTCTGCCAAGAAGGCTTTTGGCCCATACTGTGAACATGAAATTATGATGGTTATTCATTTATGTTTATTTTTATTTGTATTTAAGTACAAACATGAATTCTGTCCAAGAATAAACCACTAGCTGAAACAGCTTGTCGTTTGCGGAAACAGTGAAAACAATGGCTGCAGCGCATACTTTTTTTTGGTTTGCGCTCACATACATAAACCTGTGCAGTTGATGATGCTCTCATAGGCTATGATTTAAATTTAGGAGAGGGGTCGAACTCACCTTGATTTTTCTCCTTTCTTCTCTTACACAAAACTTATGTTTATGACCGAATTTACCTTTTTTATGCCTGCCAGGAAATCACAAGGCAATTCCTAGTAGGCGTAAATGATTTTATAAGTGTGAGTTTCTCCACCACAAGTGCGGAGAAACCTGTGCTTGTAAATTCCACTCAACGGGACGGAAGAGGGCATTTTATGGTGTAATTTGACTTGGAAGTTTGGGAACCCAAAAGCAGCAGAGTACCCTCTCCACCAAACTGAAGGTGCCCCCATCTGATTTACAGTCAGGCGGACATAGTGACAGAACATACTCCAGCTCAGTCGCTGACATACTCCTCTGACAGCCTGATGGAATATGGGTCCACGGAGGTTCCCATGTAACACCATCTGCCCGATTTAGAGTGGACCAGGGCTTAATTTGTAAAAACGTTAGTGCCAGGGGGCCTCGTCAGGAGGCCACTGTAGCTTGCACCACCCATTGCCCATGCAGGTGCTGCCAATGACAGGACCTGCAAAACTAACCACCACACTGCTATAAGTGTGACAATTTAGACTATTTGAGGCCCTAAAATCTGTAAGAATGGCTTGGGCGGCAGGTATTAGCTGACTTTAATGTATATTGAATTAATAAACAACGTTATTCTGCTCATCTTAAAACTACGCAAACAGTGCCACCGTGTGGCAGCTGTCATAAGTGCCGGTGCTGACAATTAAGTGCTGCGCACCGAAAACCATCGGCTCAAATTAACCATTGAAGTGGAAAGTGTTATATGTTGTTTTTTTCCTGCTGTTCACGGTGAGGGCAGTTTAAAAAAAATAATCACCCTCCATACCATGGGAGACAACTCCGGTAGTGTGGTGCCATTAGTTTAACTCTTTCCAAAAAAGTTTGTTTTATGAAAGAGTCAAACATTGTACAAGTGTGACCGGCGGTCGTCATGCTTGCCAGAGCCATCCATCAAACTTTTAAACCACTGACAGGAACCACAATCGCAGCAGTCCCTGCCAATGTTTAGAGTTGTGCATGGGGCTAGTGGACAACTCAAAATTTTGTGAGCAGAGGACCCTCGGTATAGCAGGAGAAGGGTATGCATATCTCCATACCAACGGACTTACTGCCGCCTGCCAAATTCTAAATTAGCTCCAAAAGTGGCTTAACTTCCCTTCCAGGATGGGGAGGAGATCAGGTCACCCGCACATTTGCTGTGGCTGTAGGAAAAGGACTTTCTTCACAGGAAAAATGTTTTCCCCACTAAGAAAAAAAAATGTGTGCGTTTGCACCAAGAGCACCATTCCCCTGTGTGGAGTTCGACAGAACTCCGCAGAGGGGGTATAGGAGACTTTTAAAAAAGTCACATGAAATTCCCAGAATTAAGCTTGGAAAAACTTTTCCAGAAATAAGCCTGGAGCATCTTTCCAGGCATACTTCTAGAAATGCCATGTAAATGCTAAAAAAAAATAAAAAAGTATGTTGAGACATAGGTATAAGAAGTCTCCACGCGCATGTTTCAGAATTTTTTTGGGAGAAAAGGGGCCAAGGTTATTTTCATCCTCGCAGAAACAAACTATGGGCCACATCTAGTATTTGATGGATGTCACTCCATCTAAAAGATATAAATATGTAAAACTAAGTGTCTTGATTTTGAGATTTTTGGAAAAGATACTCTGCAAATGCAATGGAGAACCCCGTCCACCAAACTCTCGGTCAGCTCACCTCATTCATATATGGGCGGACTCTTAGCTTTCCTTCGACGGACCCCCATTGGTTTTGTCAATAGAAAGCTTCCGCCGACATCCCTACAGAGTAGGGGACGTTGGAGGAAGGGCATCACACTGCCGCCTTATTTAGAGTGAACGGAATCATGTCCTTTTATTTCGGTCGATCGCCACCAGAAAAACCCTGATGGTGAGGGACAGAAAAAACAATAATGAGTCCCACACCCTTGTAGAAATTTATAAGAGTGAAAGGGGTTATTTTTTAGTTTTTTAGAAACAAACTCCAACTTTGTGAGTTTATTTCTAAAAGAACAAAGAAAGTTTAAAAATGTAGCAACCAGCAGCAATCCACCAGACTTTTTGTACTCAGAAGGGAATGATGGTTCCCTTCAAGGTACAGGGATGTGCGCGCGAGGCCAGCAGTCATCTCTACATTTCGCAGACAGTAATACATCAGGGTGGTGGAGGTAATGTCCTCCATTACTCTGACGGACGAATACCATCTGTCAAAGACTTAATCAGGCCCTAAGCCCTTTTAATTGTTCAGTTCTAGTTATACATATCTATTCCCGAAGCTTCTGGATACCTACATCAGGTTGCAAGAAACGATGGACACTAATGTAATCTGAGCCAATTTACTGGTGTCTCAAGGAATGTGACAGAAGAAATACATCAATATTGTAGTTAACAGTGTTTTAAGTGGCAATACCTTGTTGACTATTTCAACGTGAAATATATTTGTCATAAATATGTGTGACTGGTGCATAATAGTGAACTTAGCACAAAAAGAAACATAAAAGTCAGAATGTTGTAAATCTGTGGTTCATAGGATTGGATGTGACACACAATGTTAAAGAAACTACTATAAGTACTGGGGCCAAATCGTGGCATAAATGAAGACCTCAATTACTTATAACAGATCAATTGTTTACTAGGGAGATGTTAATATCAAGGAAAAATAGTTACAGTTGCTCCATGCAGGTGGAAACTCTGGTTGTTGCAGGCTGGATAGTAGTCCCGCCCCCCCTTAGGACAAGTAATGGTATGTCCAAAATCGTCACCTTGGCCCCTCTCAATGGTATCTGACTGCAAGCATTACAAAATGGCCACTGATCTCTCCACCCAAAATCGAGGTCCACGCTTAAGTATGATTGATTATTAATGAACCTTATCAGTAATATGCATTTGGTTTATTATATATATTCATTAGTGTCAATGGTTCTATTATACATAACAAACGATTCATCACATTTTATAAATAGTGGCAATGTATGGAAGGTTTTCCCTAAAAACATATCACTGCATTCGTGTAATTGCAATTTTCATTTCACAGTATATCTGGGCATTTTGTGAAGAAATGTACTAACATTTTAGCACATATTTAATTCCCAGCGCGGTCAATTGTACTACATAGACACCAGGAAAAGACCAGATTGAGGAGGCTGGTCTTACATATGTCAATGGTGATGCTAAGAGGTGGAGGTATTTTAAATATTATATGTGCAGATGGTTGCTGGAAATATTTACTTAATTTAATGCAGAGTGAAGTTTTCAATGCTTTAATTGTTGGTTCCTCGGGAAAGGATGCTTAATTTTGAAATACCTTTGAGATCAATTCTAAATCAAAGCGTTTTTGATAGCAGTATACATGTATTTAGTTTCCAGAGCCTGGGTGGTAGAATGTATTTTTCTGCTTGAAAGGCACACTAAAGGAACTGCAACAGCATTGGCATCCAGACGTCGGTGGATTTGTGCTTCGTGTTTAAATTACAGTGAAATACAATAAATAACAGCTCCTTTGGTTATTGCAGTAACCAAGTTTCCATGACAATATACAAGGATTACTTAGCAACACCGTTGACTTTTACTCAATTTTCCTGCCTAATGAGGTCTTAGCTGTACAAAGCTGCCTTTAGCATAAATGCAGCATAGACCTGGACTGTAATCCGTCTCTTCTGCAGCTGGTCACTTGCACTGCCTCGTGATGCCACGTGCACATAATGACTGTATGTGGATGGGACTGAGAGATCCACTGAAGCTGAAGAACAACAGTGTCTTGGAAGCTCTGCTTAATCTGAAAATATCAAGCTATGGCATGCGTACGATTTCGTTATCAAAGGTTTTAATCTGAAGTGGCATAGTGGGCAGAAAACCATGAACGGGAATGCAGCTCAAGCGATCGGCAGTGGTCCAGAATAATTTAAGAATTCCATCCATCAATTGCCTTGTTTGTTGCAGAAGATGTCCTAAGGACGACGGGTGTACCCAGACACGCCCACACATTGGTCCGTGCTCGCTGTGCTACACAACTTGAGCTATACCTCACTGACCAGGCCGAGGTGGACCGAAACCAGTCAGTCTGGCGTTGCTTGTGCTCCTGTCTAATGGAGCCCTGGCCTAGCAGTTTGGGTTGGACAGTTTCTATTCATTTGCATATGACTGATCTCTGTCTAGAGTGGCATAGTGAGCAAAAAACGACACAATGGAATGTTGCCCAAGCAATCGCAGTGGTAGAATTCAATTCAAGCATTCTTTGTTACATTTTTAATCAAGGCAACAATTACTCAGCATGTACCTGGATCACATGTCAATTCTCATCCCAGAGGCTTTGATTAGTTACGTCCTTACTAGAGACTGAAACTACCAGTGGCCGCTCCTGCGCTTTGCAGCAGTGTAAATAAAGAAAAAATAAAATGATAATAACTTGATGTTATTATCAAAAAAAAATTCCTGCTGCGGCAGCTTTGCAGGGCGGGGCGGGGTTGCTCCGCTCACAGAGCAGGGGGAGGAGTGGTGGGCACTCTGTAAGTTCGCATTTATGTTTGGCTGGCCGTCTTGGGCCAGCCAAACAGTCATGCGCACTTTGCATGTTTTCCACCCAAGCTGCATTACAGCCTGGGTGGAGAGCATGCCCAGGCTTCCAGTCCCTGTGTGAGCGCCGAACCACGGCGCTCAGACCAATTTCCAGCGCTCAGACCAATCACAATGCTGCATTGCGGCGTTGTGATTAACTATGGGTAGCCTGGGTGCTTCCTGTTCTGGCCGGATGGGAGGGATGACGGAGGAGAGACAGGGAGAGGAGGTGCGTTTAATTTTCTTTTTTTACACCCCACCACCTCCAATCCTTGCCGGCCGTCAATTGAAACTACCAAGCAGAATCATCAATTCTGGCCCAAGCACATTTTCCATTGATTTCTGGGCAACTTGTATTGGGGTTCTTCATTTGCTAAAACATTCTTAAAGGGATAGTACAATATAAAGCAGCCGAAAGGATGTTGGTGTAGTGCACTGGCTTGCGTTTTAATACCATTCTTTTTTACAATATTATTAATTAAATGTGACAGCATTCTATTTGTGTGACCAGCAAGTTTCTCCACGTGAGTTGATTGTGGTTAGTGTTTTATATTTTTTTCCCCCTGTTGAACATGTGTTTTTATTTGAGGCATAGTTATGACCACACTGTGACTGTTGCTTCAATAAAATGTGTCTTCAGGGTATTCATAGGCTTTGGGCAGCTCTTACACAGCTTACAGTGGTTTCTGAATGCTACACACAGGATAGGGAGAGGAAGGAGGACAAGAATGCAGTTAGTAAAATCTCTAGCCCCCACTGAGAACTAGGCTTTGGAAATTCAGCGTGCATCATTTCAGATTTAGATGCAAGGTTGGTAGCTCCACAGGGTCAGGAATGGTGTACTACCAGAATAATCAGCTTTAAATAGTATCCTTCAAAAATAAGGTATCCAGAATATCAACTAGTGAAACATTGTGAACGTAAATATATATCTAGGTAACTGTAGATTTACTATTCTAACTTAATATACACGTACATTGACAATATATATATATCTGCAATATATGCACATGTGGAGCTAAGAATAGTAAATCTATACTTACCTGTGCATACTCACTCTCACAATATTACGGTACTCAGTATTCTACATAAATTTTTTATAATGATATTTTTGTGTTGATATTCGGACATACCGCAGGGAATTGTATTTGTATGGATTGTCTCTCAGCCTAAGGCATCTGGTTGGCTCTCAGCCTAAAGTATCTGGTTGGCTCTTAATGATGTAAAGTCTTTTTAATGCATCAGGGATGATACCCATGCAATGATGTCATGACTTAAAGTGTTTTGAAGTGACTTATTTCCATGATTAGGAGACAGTGTGCCAGAAATTGGTTTTTTATACTGTGAGGTGTGTACCCTTACCAACTTAAAAAACACACAATCTGGTATGGCCAATGCACTGTTCTTAAAAATCTCTGTTTATTGTCAAAAAGTGACTAGAAAAAAAAGTGCCAATGAAAAATAACAGTTTACAGCTGACTGAGACCTAAGTGCATTTTCTGGGCAGCCGCAATAAAATGGAGGTCAGATACACCCAGCGGGTTACCCCAGTAAAAGTGTTTACTTTCAGACTTATATTCATGAAAACAGGGGCAACCCAGTAACCCTGGGACCTGGGTAGTATAGTATTAAAGGAAACAATGGTCCCTGAAGGGGGAAGTGTGAACCTCAACTTCCACGGTTAACTAGTGAGTAACCATCAATAGATTGGTTTTACTAGAAAACATACTATTTTATTCAATTAGACAACATTTAGAGTCCTAAGAAGACAAAATCATTGAGATCTGATATCATATACAATTAAAATTAAAGTGGTGTGCCCAAATGATGCAACAGTGCAGTGAAAGTGAGGTAAGTGAATAAGAAATGCGCTACTGCTATACAATATATACATAAATAGTGACTGTGGAGGATGCACAGTTGTTTGAATTAGACTCTAACATAGAGTTGCAGGCTCCTGAATTACATAAATACAGTACAATATTACTGTGTCACGTTTCAACCCTGTAAGGTTATTTGTACATGGTCACCATCAGGCGGATGAATGGGAAACACCCATTGGCTAGTACTCATCGAGCGAATGCCAAACAGTACATACAAGAATGGATCCACAAATCATAGGTCAAAAAACCTAAAAACAAATAGTCCCCTTTAGATATTGGAGGACTCGGAGGGAGAGGAGACCATAAATGGTCCATAGACTGTGGAACGGGTAAAGTGACTTCTTGGTGATATAGAAACCCTAATTGAGTTAAAATCATTGTTAAGTAACCGGTGCGCTGCAACCCAGGCCAAAGGACCCCAGATTCAGTTTGAATTAAATTCTAAAAAGATCATTGCATAAATCTATTTGAATCAATCTCAGTTCAATTCTTCCTTAACTCTTCACTCGCAAAATGTTTGTGATCAATATGCTTCTTATTTTTCAGCTAAAATCCAAAATAATCAATGGCAGCATTTAGATTTTTAAGGACCCTAAATCACTTGTCCAGGGGTGTTATTTGTGGCCCCAGTACTGTGGTCTTCTTTTTCTTTGGCTAGTCAAAAAGAGATTGAACTGATGAAAAATAAGAGCAGGTCTGTATTGTGAGACAATCCCTGCCCTACAGCCTTCTGACAGAGGAGTCATGAAGCTCCTGCTTAAAAACACAATTTAGATAGCACTTATAAACAAAACTGAAGACCTACTACACTTCTACCACTCTTAGGTAAAATTGCTAAACAACTGGCTCTATTCAGTACCTTGTGCCCAGGCAATTGGGCTTCCACCCTGGTATGGGTTCTGAGACAACACTTACCCTTGCTAAGTACTAAATAGGATCATTTGTTGACCATTGTGATGCTGCAGATCTTTTTTTGCTTGATTTGTCTGCGGTGTTTGATACTATAAATTGTGGAATTCCTTTAGCTTCTTTGGAGGATACTGCTCTCATGGGAAAGTACTGGCCTGGTTTGCCTCTTGTTCATGGAAAATCACTCGCTGGCTATTCCTCCATTCCACTAACAGGTGCAAAAAATCACCTGTGGTGGTCCCCAGCACTCTTCCCTCTCTTCAATTTTATTCAATATCTAAATTTGTCCTTTTTTTAAATTGTATTAAAACATTTGGTTGTTCTGTTATCTCCTACGTGGATGACACAGATAATTATATGTCTGTATCATCAATCGCATCATTATTCCTTCAGCCTATCCTCCTGTCTTTCCTTAGTTCAGCTTTAGATGTCCCTTAACTTCTTGCAACTTAATGCAAACAAAACAGAACACATACTAGTACTGAAGTACACAGGAAAGCAATGGAAGGAGTGCACGTATCAATCTCAGCCACTGGTAATTACTAGAGGCAGCATTCCAGTCAATCAGTATTTTGCACACTACGCCACCTGAATTTGGACCCAGCCATATGAAAGCCAGTCTTGATCCTGCTCCTATGTGAACAGTTTTAGTTTGTTCCTTGGTGCCAACAGGAGTCCTTTTTTTCTAGCTGTGTCTCCTTTCACCAAATTTTGCCTTCCCAGGAGTGTTCTGAAGAAGTGGTGGTGAAGTACCAGTCTCAAACAAAAATATGGGGAGAAGGAGGTTAAGGCTAGGTTCACCCTCCTGAGTATACGTAGTGTAACAAAAATCCGTGAGTGACGGATCAACAAACCTAGCCAGGGGAATGGGGGTTCACTTAATGAGTGAAACACACCCCTGTCTTGGGAAAAGAAAATTCTTTTCTTGAGTCCCCTCACTCACCAAGTGTTGCCCCTAGGTGACATGCTTCATCATTGGGGCCATCCCAAACATCTACTGTTTGGGGCGTGCTGCGACTTGCGGAATTACGTAGGAGCACCTTTTTGAGAAACTATGTGTAGTGCAGTGTTGGGGGAGCGGTGTAAGTGGCGTTAAAAATACCTAGCTAGTGAGCTAATATTTTATTCTTGCTCCTAGTTGGTATGGATAAAAAGGGGGTTAATAATAGGGGAAAAAGTCATTGTTATGTGATTACAGTCCCTAGTATTTCGTCGACATGTTTCGAGGTATCCCCTAAACCTCTTCTTCAGGACCACATGGGGACCAGCCCCATAAGTACCACTCCGTGAAAAACCTATAATAAAGAAAGCTATAGTACAGAAATATAGATGTACACCTAATGTGTGGGCATCAAGAAAAATACATACGGTTTTGAATTAGACTCGTAGTATCTGTTCAGGCGATAAAGCAAAATGCAAGTTAGTACATACTACCTGCCCACCTCTCACGTGGGCAGGTACTGCCAAATGCGGCGCTAAGATCAATGTACTCCTCTTAGGTGGTGCAGGTGCCCTTAAAGGTAATATTAAATTAGTGCTTAAATCCAATGTGGCGAGGTGAAACACATTAGATGACTCTGTTGTGAGAAAGCATGGTTAAATGGTATAAAAACACTCGTGAGCTATGGACAACACAAGACAGACAAAACACATAACATAAAATGTTTGCCACTTTTAGAACCTACTTATTTTTAGGCAATAATAAGCCTCCTGGTCAACCTGGGTGGAGGGGCCTGTAGTAACCCTACAGAAAAAAAGCATACGTAGTATGGTAGTTAGGAGAGAAGGGATTGCTGTTAACAGTCCCCAAAACATGGAGGGGAGACTCAGTTCTAAAATGCTGCAAATGCGGCATTTCCATCTCCTTCGCCGGTTCCTGTATGGGGAAAAATTCTTACTTGGCTCAGCACACCTCCGTCATTATGACCTGCTCGTTCCCAGGGCGGACCGAATCTTAGCGTGTCTGTTGCCCGGTGCGAGTTAAAATAGTGAAACTAAAGCCGAGTCATGCTCACGTGCAGTCAAAGGCAGGAGCGTGGCATCGGTTTCAGCAAAACTGGCCGTTTTATTTTGGCAACTAATGCGCGCCATGTTGGGTGTATCGCCCTGTTTCCTGATAAGACTATCATGGATGCGTTATTTAAAGGGACCCAACAGAAATAATGGATCGAACTAGAGAAAAATAATAAAAATGGATTTGAACATGAAAATAAAATAAAATAAAATCAACCCGTGAAGGTCTGGCTCGAACCCCCGACTGGGTGGAGAAAAAGAGTGCCGCAATGGCGGCCATCTTGGACTAGTCATCGTGTGTTATGATAACTGGAGGGTGCTTGTTGTCAGGGGTGAAAACGTGCTCATTTTGTTGACTAAATGGCGGTCTACCAATGTAAAAGCCAGAAAAACAGCAAAAAAACTAAGGATGGTGGGTTAAACTAATGTGGCTCTAAACCTCATGTTGGATAATGGAGAAGTCTGCATTGGAAAACGGCGTCCATCTTGGACTAGTTTCTGGGGTGCTATAGTGTCCCATACGTGGAAAACATAGCAGATGTGGGATCTTGCCTTGAAATGGAGTAGTATTGAATTTGGAGAAAAATAAAAATCGAAATGAAAATAAAATAAAATAACAGTAGGAGAGAACACAGATCTTGTTGGTGTTTCACAGGGATACGTTATAAGTAGTTTTGCAGAGTGACTTATGTCTGGATACTTAGGTTCATCTTGTGAACTGACCCCATGGTATATTGTCATTCAGGCCTGTGGTATCGGTGCGCAATTTGAACACCCATCTTTGTTCTTTCTCCAGCAGTTTTTGTTCCAAATTGTCACAGGGTTTTATATGTTCCAACACTACCCACCGCATGTCATTTGGGGTGTGTTTCATTTCGTTGAAGTGTGCTGTCATCCTTGTACTGGCCCTGTGGCATCGAATGTTGCTGCGATTCTCGCAGATTCTCGTGCTCACCTTCCTAGTAGTCATACCTACATAGTGTAGGTCACAGCAGCATGTAATCAGATACACAACCCCTGAGGTGTTACAGGTGGTGAATTTTCTTAATTCCCATGATGTTCCTGTATTGAAGGTAACCTTCTTGGTGGTTGTAGTGAGATGGCACACGCTACAGTTACCACACAGGTGGTGGCCAGTTGGTAAGGTACTGATTACCTGTTGGTTGTTTTTGGGTTGAAGTCTTGGGCGGGTGTGCACTAGGATGTCTTTAAGATTTTTGCTCCTCCTATGTGAGAACATTGGTGTTGGTATGTTCAATTTTCCACTGTTCAGAATCCGCCAGTGTTTTTTCACTATCATGGAGACCTTATCTGACGCTATATTGAAGGTTGTTATACAGATGGGTCTCTTGTCCTTTTCTGTGTCTTGTCTCTCATAGGTTTCCAGGAGAGCGTCCCTATGGTTATTGCTTGCTCTATTCTTTGCCTTTCTGATGATGTTGGAAGAATATTTTCTCCTCCTCAGTTTTTCAGCCAGGTCCTTGGCCTGTTCTTCATAGTCCCTCGTTTCTGTGCAGTTCCTCCTGAGTCTGAGGAACTGCCCGAAAGGGAGATTCTCCTTTAAGTGTCGCGGATGAAAACTGTCGTAAAGTAGGAGACAGTTTTTAGCAGTTGGTTTGAAATGTGTCGTGGTTTTGAGTGCCCCTTCCGCTGCGTAGATGTTAAGGTCTAGAAAAACCAATTCTGATCTGCTCATTGTGTGGGTAAATTTTAAGAAAGGGTCCTGTAGGTTGAGCCACTCCAGGAAAGCGTTAGCCTCAGATTCGTTACCTTTCCATATCACTAGGACATCATCAATGGACCTTTTCCATTCCACAATTATTTGACGGTATGGATTATGGTCTGACAGGATGTTTTGTTCTTCCAGGTGATAAACGTACAATCCAGCCACACTCGGCGCAAAGGTGCTACCCATGCTGGTCCCGTGCTGTTGTTGGAACAGGTTTTCTTCAAAACGGAAATAGTTCTCTGTCAATGCCCATTTACAAAATTCAAGGGCTAGATGTTGTGGTGTATGGTAGGGCCATGTTGTTCCATACAGGATCTCTTCAAGTATATCCAAAGTTTCTTTGTGTGACAAGCTTGTGTAAAGGTTCTCCACATCTAAGCCAATGAGGACGTTGCATGTGGGGTCAAAGTTGAGGTCCTTAAGTAGGCAGAGTACTGCTTTTGTGTCCTTCAAGTAGGTGCTGGTGTTCTGTATTAGTGGGCGTAAGAAGGCATCAGCAAACTTGGAAAGTGGTTCTAAAATGGATCCGATCCCAGAAACGATGGGGCGTCCTGGGGGGTTTTCCAATGACTTATGGATTTTTGGGATTTTGTAGAAATAGGGTACAGCCGGATGGGTATTGATCATGAATTCCCCTTCCTTCTTGGTGACCCAATCATGGGTTACTGCTTCTTCTACCATGCTCGTAATCCCAATCCTTATCCGTTCAGTAGGGTCATATGACTGAATTGTACGTTTTTCTCACTACAACCACCAAGAAGGTTACCTTCAATACAGGAACATCATGGGAATTAAGAAAATTCACCACTTGTAACACCTCAGGGGTTGTGTATCTGATTACATGCTGCTGTGATCTACACTATGTAGGTATGACTACCAGGAAGGTGAGCACGAGAATCTGCGAGCATCGCAGCAACATTCGATGCCACAGGGCCAGTACAAGGATGACAGCACACTTCAACGAAATGAAACACACCCCAAATGACATGCGGTGGGTAGTGTTGGAACATATAAAACTCTGTGACAATTTGGAACAAAAACTGCTGGAGAAAGATTAAAGATGGGTGTTCATATTGCCCACCGATACCACAGGCCTGAATGACAATATACCATGGGGTCAGTTCACAAGATGAACCTAAGTATCCAGACATAAGTCACTCTGCAAAACTACTTATAACGTATCCCTGTGAAACACCAACAAGATCTGTGTTTTGTCCTACTGTTATTTTATTTTATTTTATTTTCATTTCTATTTTTATTTTTATTTTTCTCCAAATTCAATACTACTCCATTTCAAGGCAAGGTCCCACATCTGCTATGTTTTCCACGTATGGGACACTATAGCACCCCAGAAACTAGTCCAAGATGGACGCCGTTTTCCAATGGAGACTTCTCCATCATCCAACATGAGGTTTAGAGCCACATTAGTTTAACCCACCATCCTTAGTCTTTTAGGTGTTTTTCTGGCTTTTACATTGGTAGGCCGCCGTTTAGTCAACAATATGAGCACGTTTGCACACCTGACAACAAGCACCCTCCAGTTATCATAACACACGATGACTAGTCCAAGATGGCCGCCATTGCGGCACTCTTTTTCTCCACCCAGTCGGGGGTTCGAGCCAGACCTTCACGGGTTTATTTTATTTTATTTTATTTTCATGTTCAAATCCATTTTTATTATTTTTCTCTAGTTCGATCCATTATTCCTGTTGGGTCCCTTTAAATAACGCATCCATGATAGTCTTATCAGGAAACAGGGCGATACACCCAACATGGCGCGCATTAGTTGCCAAAATAAAACGGCCAGTTTTGCTGAAACCGATGCCACGCTTCTGCCTTTGACTGCACGTGAGCATGACTCGGCTTTCGTTTCACTATTTTAACTCGCACCGGGCAACAGACACGCTAAGATTCGGTCCGCCCTGGGAACCAGCAGGTCACAATGACGGAGGTGTGCTGAGCCAAGTAAGAATTCTTTCCCCATACAGGAACCGGCGAAGGAGATGGAAATGCCGCATTTGCAGCATTTTAGAACTGAGTCTCCCCTCCATGTTTTGGGGACTGTTAACAGCAATCCCTTCTCTCCTAACTACCATACTATGTATGCTTTTTTTCTGTAGGGTTACTACAGGCCCCTCCACCCAGGTTGACCAGGAGGCTTATTATTGCCTAAAAATAAGTAGGTTCTAAAAGTGGCAAACATTTTATGTTATGTGTTTTGTCTGTCTTGTGTTGTCCATAGCTCACGAGTGTTTTTATACCATTTAACCATGCTTTCTCACAACAGAGTCATCTAATGTGTTTCACCTCGCCACATTGGATTTAAGCACTAATTAAATATTACCTTTAAGAGCACCTGCACCACCTAAGAGGAGTACATTGATCTTAGCGCCGCATTTGGCAGTACCTGCCCACGTGAGAGGTGGGCAGGCAGTATGTACTAACTTGCATTTTGCTTTATCCCCTGAACAGATACTACGAGTCCAATTCAAAACTGTATGTATTTTTCTTGATGCCCACACATTAGGTGTGCATCTATATTTCTGTACTATAGCTTTCTTTATTATAGGTTTTTCACGGAGTGGTACATATGGGGCTGGTCCCCATGTGGTCCTGAAGAAGAGGTTTAGGGGATACCTCGAAACATGTCGACGAAATACTAGGTACTGTAATCACATAACAATTACTTTTTCCCTATTAATAACCCCTTTTTTATCCATACCAACTAGGAGCAAGAATAAAATATTAGCTCACTAGCTAGGTATTTTTAACGTCACTTACACTGCTCCCCCAACACTGCACTACACATAGTTTCTCAAAAAAGTGCTCCTACGTAATTCCGCAAGTCGCAGCACGCCCCAAACAGTAGATGTTTGGGATGGCCCCAATGATGAAGCATGTCACCTAGGGGCAACCCTTGGTGAGTGAGGGGACTCAAGAAAATAATTTTTTTTTCCCAAGACAGGGGTGTGTTTCACTCATTAAGTGAACCCCCATTCCCCTGGCTAGGTTTGTTGAAGTACCAGTCTCATCATAGGCACTAGTCAGTGATTAGAGAATGTCCTTCCTTCATAGTTTACTGTAAAAATTCCTGGAAGCCCTAAATACAAGATAGCTCATCGTTCTTTGATCTGGAAAGGATCTGGCTCTCCCCAAGCCGCGTCCCTATTTAGGTCAGGTGCCCTCCACTTCCACTCTACCAAGGTTAAAAACTGGTCCCGCTCCCCTCTTGGGGTTGGAGCCAGAAAGCCTACAACGGTCCTGGGAATAAATGGGCACAACACTTGGCTGGTTCATTTGGCACCACTAAGTCAAAAGAAGTGTGAAGCTTGTCCTTTATTCTGCCTACGGCCCACCACCTTGCAGATGGCTGCTCCGTATTACATGGCCAGCTATTGACAACGCCCCTGCCTTCCTGGGCCCAAAAGCAAAGCCATGGGCATGGCTGTCAGCTCCCAGCCATGAATGTATATTGAGCCTCTAAAGTGAGGCACACTGGTTTTCTTTTGGCAGCATCTACTTACATCATTTAATTAGATTTTTGAACCTAAGTGGAAAATAAATTAAAACAAATAATTCGCTAGCAACTTCTCAGGCAAAGATATAAAAAAAAAGGTAAAACAAGGAATTTATTTACACTTAGGCCTGTTCATGGAAAATTTAGCCGTACCTTCACACTATCAACAGCTATTGGGCAATTTCACCAATCATACTAAAACTTTACACTATCCAACATTTTGGCCCCTCCACTTGCAGATAGGTTATAAATAATAGACCTTTCAAAGAGTGAGTCTCCTTAAATCTTCTTTGGATGTTGCTCTCTAAAGGGTCGGACTGAAAAGGGACGGAAAATAGGCATGGTCCCCAAAATAAAAGTGCCCCCCATTAGTGAATCAAATACCTGAACAAGTGCCCCACATTTGCAATTTGTGCAGTTTTGAACTTGTAAAGTCACACTGTATAGATATTTTGCAAAGTATGGGAGACGGCATGAATTTGTGCCGGCAGTGTTCGGCATCATAGGGAAATCAACAGTAAAGAATGGCTCACAAGACCTAAATAGAGAGCCTGTTCGACTCTCTATTTAGATAAGTTTCACTTCTTTCGTATTTGTTTTTTTTTGTTTTGTTTTTTTGTTATGCCTCTTATGTGCTGTGTAGCTGCCATGTTTCCATAGGACTCTCGTGGATGCATCCAGAAGCCTGTTAATTTTGTAAATTTTGTGCTTTTCACAATGGGCTTTGCCGTCAGGATGATATCTTGAAGATCTGTTATACCTGAGTTGATGATGAGAACATGCAGTGCTGGGTCCTCTGAGCTTGCTGTTCTGGTTGTTTATCAGCCCTAACTAACCACTGTTGCTACATCACAGCTGTGAATTTCCAGATTTAGGGCCAGATGTACGACCATGTCATTTAGCGACTCGCAAATTGCGCTCAATTGCGAGTTGCAATTTGCGAGTCGCTAAATGCCATGAAGAAGTGTCTGAGACACTGTTAGCGATTCCTAATGGGGTCGCAAATTGCATGCCTCATTCATATTAATGAGGCAGTCGCAATTTGCGACCCCATTAGGAATGGCTGGCCCTCCCAGGTATGGTGGCCTGCTGGGCTCAGCAGACCTCCATGTCTGGGACTGCTTTTAAATAAAGTAGTATTTTTTTTTTAAATGCAGCCCGTTTTCCTTAAAAGAAAACGGGATGCATTTGCTAAAAGAAAAATGAAACGTTTTCGTTTCATTTTTTAAGGGCAGGTAGTGGTCCCTCGGACCACTGCCTGCCCCTAAACAATATTTTCCCCTGCATTCGCAAAAGGGAAGGGGTCCTCTGGGGACCCCTTCTCATTTAGGAGTGCTTTACCACCCTCTTGAAGAGGGCGGTAAATTGCGAGTGTTTTTTTACCCCAATTGCGGTCGCAAAACATTCTTACATAAGCCTCTGACTCGCTATTAGGAAGGGACGCCCTTGGAACGCCCCTTCCTAATAGCGACTTACTAATTCCTATTTAGCAAGTCGCAAAAAATTGTGAGCTCGCTAAATAGGGATTGTCCATGGCCCTATTAGATTTTGCATGCGCAAACGGGTCGCAAACCCGTTTGCGCATGCAAAATAGGTTCGTACATCAGGCCCTTAGAGTCTCAGATGCACACTAGTTGGGCTTGGTGAGAGTCACTGTAGGAGGCTGGCTCTCTGCATAGTGTACTAAAACGAAGTACACTGTGCAGAGAGTTCAGTGGATCACTTACTGGTATACAGAGGCAAAAGTAGATAACACTAACACTCTTTTGTGGTAGTGTGGGAGAGCAGTTATGCTTATCAGAGACTCTCGCGGTGCGGGGTGCCTTGGGTTGGGGACTTTTGCTGCTCTAAGCTGTGGACTCCATATCCCAGCCCCTATTGCCTGGAGAGGAGGGGCTTGATCCCACCAGCCTCCCGCACATCAAGCGCCTCGAGGACTCCTGCGGCATGGGACGCCATGTGTTAGGGACTTTTGCTGCTTTAAGCTGTGGACTTCATATCCCAGCCCCTATTGCCTGGAGAGGAGGGGCTTGATCCCAGCCTCCTTGTGCTGCCGCGCATAAAACGCCTCAAGGACTCCGCATCGCAGGATGTGTGCGGGACGTGCCCAGGTTTATATATAAATGGTCTCTGTCCATATTTTTTATAGCCTTGTTGATACTCCCAGAATCGCCAGTGTCCTACTGGCTCGTGCCCCTAATGCTTTACGCATGCTAGTGTATCATTTAATTTTCTTCATGAGCAACTTTGACCTGATCACTAACTACGGCAAGTCACAAATTATGGCCTGTGGGCCTGGTAAAAAAAAAACCTCTAAACAGACTTCCCATTAAAGGTCAGTCATTGGATGGTGTCAGAGATTTAGTTACCTGGGAATTATTTTTAAGTCCCTAGGCACCTGCCACCCCCAGGTGACCTCTTGCCGTTTGAAGCTCATTAGATCAATGGGAACAGTTTTTAATCTTTCTAGTTCCATACTCAAAGGCAACCTTTCACCCCTGTTAAAAGTATGCAATGCCCGATGTATCCCGGGGGCAATATATGGGGCAGTGGTTTGGGGTTAGCAAAATGTCTCATAACTCCAGTCCGATAAAAACCGTATCTGCCTGAGGTTTTATACCTCCCTCCAAAGACTTTGAGTTATATTGTCTATTGGGAGCTAAGCCAGCAATGATAGGGTGCACCTGGCCCCTCTGTTGCTCTGGATAAGCATTTGGGTTAATCCTCATGCCAGGCTCTGCAAAGACATTATCTTGGACTGTATTGGTTTGGATCACGGACACACAATACCGTGGCTGAATTATATATCAAGGTCACCAGAGGCATTGGGGTTGTCTTCTCTTTTTTTTCTCCTACAAACATAAAAAAGAAGACAAATTGCGGGTTAAGCAACTATATCTGCAGTCTCATGAAGATAGTAGACTCGCAGTTGAGACCATGAAACATGTATCATAGATCCATTGCTTCTCCCGAGCCAGCTTTTTATCTCTCACTTGAACTAAGGCACTGGGAGAGATCATTGCTATTTCATTTTAGATCCAGTACTGTATGGCGAATTTTGTGTTTTGTTCGATTGTATGCCACAACTGGGAGCTCTGTTACACCTTGTCCATGCAATGGCATTTCGGAACAGTCTTTGTTGCATTATATGTTTTTTTGTACTTACTTTAACTATGCACATAAGCACTTTCTCAAACCATTGTAAAAACCCTTGGCCACCGCAGGTGTAGAGAAGCTCCATTTCACCTGTAGTTGTTGAACACCCCCAGCATTTGCTTTAGTGGATGTTCGTTTTTTAAAGCTGCTATCAGAGCCAGGAGAACTATGGAGGGCTAATATTTCTCCCCGGACAAGGAAGGGGGTTTACTTTTATTGCTGACATTTTTGCTTTGGTTGGTCTTAATCATCCTTAATCAGTTATTACTGTATATATCGGAATTTTAGAGATCTTAATTTGACGACTCGCACACTTAATAACCACAAGCACTTAGGTGATTGTTTTATTGGCTGCTGTTAACTGCTGATCAAGGAGTTATGCTGTTTTTAAATGTGTATCTTTTGATGATTTTGTATTTGCGGAATTTTTTAACATTGATGGACTCTCATGTGTTTTATATATGTCTTTCTCTGTCTTTTATGGCCGGATCGGCCGAATAAAGATCTTTGAACTGACTTTCAATTTTTAACCACTTAGTTTCAAAGACTTAGCAAAGGCCTTAGCAGTTAATTTTAGAAATTTTGAAAAATTAGACTAATTGAAAAAAATACAACTAGGCTAAACACAATTTTTAGATTTACCTCATGTGGTCACTTATTGACAGAGTAGTATCAGCAAACGCAAAGTCGTAGATCCCACCGCTGATCCACAAATGTAGGAGGCTAGCTCTCTATATAGTGTACTAAAACAAATTGTACTGTGCTAAGAGTCCAGTGGATCCCTTACAGGTACACAGAGGCAAAAGTAGATAATACTAACGCTCTTTTTGTAATAGTGTGGGCAAGCAGTTAGGCCTATCAGAGGGTAGTCCTAAGCATTTGTTGTACTCACAGAGGCAATAAATGAGACACACACTCAAGGATAAATCCAAGACCACTTTGTAAAAATAACATCGATATTTATATAATTTTGTTCTAAGGTAACTACTTTTCAAAGGTATGATTTTTCAAAGTTCGCAAAATAAATCACTGTTGTGCGCAATTATGCACAATAGAAGTCAATGGGAGAAAATAGGAAAAAGTATATACAAACACATAGTGGGTTCTCGAGGTTCACCTTCTGGATTTAGGCAAGTAGCAAGGCCAGGTCCAATGTTCTAGCTGCGGAAGATCAGGAGCATCCCGGATTCGGCCGGGAGCAGCGTGCTAAGGTCTTTGGTAGCCAGCTCAATATGAAGAAGCAGGCCACCTACTAACACGCTGCACAGAGGGACTTAAAGGTAAGTCCGGGGGTCCTACTTGAGGGAGCAGGTCACAAGGGCCTCAGGACCACAGGAGCACAGCTGGTTTGTCTTTACCCAGGCCGGGGGGGCTGGGTGCAGAGCAGCTAGGGCAGCCAAGGGTTGTGGGTCGAGATGGTCCTGGCGGTCAGGGGCAGGCAGGTTGCAGGGATGATTCTGGGACAGCTGGGCCACTCACCGAGCGGGTCTCAGGGGTTTCAAAGCCCCTCGATGGAATGTCTGCATCCTGGGTAGTTGGAGTTCAGATTGGACTCTTTCTTCTCTGTGTTCGGTGTATGGGGTGTTGTACCCCGGGTATTGGCACAGCTCCGGTAGGTCCTGGTACCCTCTCACTTGGCGGGGGACAGATCTGACCCTTCAGAGCTGATGTACCTCTTCTGACTTGGGTCGCCGGGGAGCAGCAGATTGGTAAACTGGACTTCGCAGTTTGGTACCTGTGGGCTGCAGGAGATTAGCTCCTCTACTGCAAGGAAGCTTCTTGGAAATTGGTAAAAGGCTGGAGGTACTCCGGGGTTCTTGGAGGCCTCACAGTTGCACAACTAGACAGCTCACCACGATTATTGAGTCCTGGAAGGATCCGGCAGGGTTTGGTGCCAATTTTCTGCAGCAGGTCTTCGGTTCTCGGGTCAGCAGTTCTTCTTCGGTTCGTTGAATCTAAGTTCAGGGTATGGGGATGCCACCTAAATACTACATTTAGGGGAGTTAAAGGAGGTGACAGGTAGTACACCCTCTAAGTGACCACTTCCTGTGGGAAGGAGCACTACCCTAGCCCTGATAGGTTGATTTCCTACCATCACAAGATGGAGGAACTGAAAATGTACTGTCCACATCGCCTGCCCCTCCTTAGGGGTGGTGCTGACTGAATGTGGGCACACCTCATAATCGATCAAATTTTCTCGCCTGTCTTCCCGCCAAAAGGGGAGCAGGAAATGGGGTTTGGAATCCTCCACCATCTGGAGAAACCTGGGTTGCATTTCAAAGGCGGCATCGCCTTTAAAGCTTCCTGCCCTGGTAGGCCCTCCCGGCCTGGAGGTGTGAAGCACCTCCGCCCAGAGCAGGCTTTGTTCCTGGCATCTGGCAGCACTGGTTCTCATCCCATGAGGTCAGAAACAAGTCTGGTGGTGGCAGGCTGGCTGGGACAAGTCAGAGACCACACCAGTGCTTGGTAGGTTTTCAGGGGACCCTCTAAAAGGGTCTCCTCTGTGCATTTGTTAATAAATACAACACTGGCATCAGTGAGGATTTATTTGGTCGAGATGTTTGGTACCAAACATCTTAAGGTACAGTGAAGCCATCGGGGAGCTAGGAAACCCGTAATGACAAGTATGCTTTCTATGTCTTCCCTGCACATTTACAGTATCCAGGAATGGTCTTAGATTTTGTAGGGTCATATCTGCTCATGCAGATATGTCCATACATGGGATTTAGTGCACCATGCCTTAGGGCTATAAGACCTGCAGTAGGGGTGACTTACCCATACCTCATGCAGTGTATGTGGGCATGGCACCCAGGGAATTGTGCCAAATCGACTTTTCAGTTTTCTCTACACCAAGACACGTAGCCTGAAATGGCAGTGTGCATGATCTTGGTGAGGGGTCCCTAGGGTGGCACAATGTGTGCTGCAACCCTAGTGGACTCTCTTCAGTCCCAATGCCATAGGTACCAGGGGTACCATTATCTAGGGACTTACAGGGGTTGCTGAAGTTGTGCCAAGCATGGTATAGTTTTAGAAAAGAGATCTGGCACTGGGAGCCTGGTTAGCAGGGACCCAAGGCACTTACACTCGAAATCACATCATGCAACAGGCAAAAAGTGGTGCTAACCATGTCAGAAGAGGCACTTTCCTACAGTAATGCATAACATATACAATTAATATTAAGCATTGATAAATATATACATACTTATATCCGAATTTGGTTTGAAATGCTTCGAAGTAAAGCAAATCCAAAGTAATGGTAAATCCGAACTAAGTGATCTGAACTAATTGTATTCCAAATTTAAATTATCAGTCAAAAGATGGAACACTGCCTGTAGTCAATCTCATTCCATGCTGTGTTATGCTCTTATTGTAGTTACGGCCAAATTATGCAAAACCCCAGCTGGGACTGCTTGTGCTATCGTCTGCTGGTCTGGCTGATTCTACTAGAGCAGGACCAAGGTTGATTTGCATATGGCTAGTCTCTGGCTCTCATTACGAGCGGCCCCATGTTTGGGCCGATATTTTTTTTTTATATAAACAGATTTTATTGTGTCAAGTGTCAAATACAATGCAGAGCTCTGTAACCCAGAAGCTATCTGCTACAGTCTAAAATGCAAAGAAAATTGGCATTGACATTTAAAGTATACTTTTTCAAAAAGAAACAATAAAACTTAAACAATATAACTCCCAATCGTTGCACTATTTCAGCACTGCATCCCAAGCGCCACCTCCGCTCCTACTGCATCAAATGAAAGTTTCCACTGAATCACTGGTCCCCCTCTCCTCAGTCCTGAATAGTCATCCCAGGAGCGTAGCATCTCCAGACGAAATGGGCTCCAAGTAGAGGCCTCGATAATCCGCCCATCGCTTCCAGATCTTTGGATGTTTTTGCGGGCAACCCCGTGCCTTAAATATAGGAATCTCCAATCCCGTGCTAAAATCAAGACCGTTTTTCCATGCTGACAAAGAAGGCGGGGCCACTGCCTTCAACCTTCGTGCAATATCTCGTTTAGCCAGTGTGAGCCCCAGCAGCATTAGATGACGTTTATAAATATTTTTCCAGACACCCTCCATTATATGTAAAAGCACCAGTTTAGGCGAGATTTTATGATCTTGCAGGTCTCCCATGAACACTTTGGCTTCAATAGGGCTAAAATCAGGAAGGGACTCCAGTCCCGTAATACTGGGAAGGATGGCATGCCGAAATTGGAGGTATTTATAAAATTGGGTCTTCGGCATCTGATATTCCTGCTGGAGATCTTGGAAGGACTTCAGAACAGCACCCCGCATCACATCTCCTAACGTAGAGACTCCTATGTTGTCCCAACTTCTGAAGCTCGATAGGGCAGCCAATTGTGGCAGTCTCCCATTAAACCACAGAGGAGTCTCCTTAGTCAACCTGCCCCACCACCCCATCTTCCGAAGAGCCTGCTTCCACACCTGAAACACCACCCTTGTTGCCGACGGCAGAGTATTGCGCAGGGAGGCCGAATATAAGATAGTATGTATAGTGGTGGTCCCCATGCAGCTTCGTTCCACCGCATACGCGGGGTCCGTCCTGTCCCCATACCACCATTCATTCAATATCAATAGGTGCGATTCCATATAGTATGATTGGACATCCGAGGTGGCCAACCCCCCACAGTATGTCGACTGAAAGCAATTCCGCAATGCCACTCTGGGTGTCCTGCCTGCCCACAAAAACTGACCCAGGGCCGAGTTGACCTGACGAAACCACAGAGGGGGGATGGGGTATGGGTGATTCTGCAATTGATAAAGCAGACGCGGTAGCGATACCATCTTGAAGATGGCCGACCAACCAGGAATGGAGAGGGGCATGTGCGACCAGGCTCTTAATTCCTCGCGCACCAGCGCTCATATCCGAACAATATTCCTGTCCCAGGACACATTTGATGAGTCAGACAGGAAATTCCTAGGTACTTCACTCCCACTGTAGTAACCTACACAGCCGAGGCCCAAGGCCCCAATTCCATTTGTTTCCCCGTATCCATAGGGTGGATTTACAGGGATTCATGAACAAACCCGACGACTCCCCAAAGATTTGCAGGATACGAAGCAACCTCGGCCCCGTCCTATTGATATCTGTCAAAAAGAATAAAACATCATCGGCATAAAATGCGATGCGGTCCGATAGCCCCTGTGCCCACTCAAAGCCTGCCACCTGTGCATCCATCCGCACCCAGGCCGCCAAAGGCTCCACCGCCAAAGCAAAAAGAAATGGTGACAGTGGACAACCCTGCCGGGTGCCCCGTCCAATAGAGAATGTGAAAGAGGTAGCCCCCGCAATACGCACCGATGCCGTAAGGTCCGTATATAACAATTTTAAGTAGGACAAGAAGTGTGGACCCATATTTAGGCGATCTAGAAGGGCAAATAAATATGTCCAACTAAGGGAGTCGAATGCCCTATCAATATCCGCCAGTAGGAGTGCGGCTTGTTCACACAAGCCCCGGATAGTGGCAATGGCAATATGCGCTCGACGAATATTATGAAGCGTAGCTCTCTGAGGCATGAAACCTGCCTGGTCTGGATGAATCAGGGAAGTGATATGGGATTGGAGGCGGTTGGCCAATGCTTTAGCCAAGATTTTAGCCTCTATGTTCAATAAAGAGATAGGGCGATACAAGGCATGTTGGTCCGGGGGTCGGCCTGGTTTATGGAACACGACCACCCCGGCATGCCTCCAGTCACGTGGAAGACATCCGCGATCTCTCGCCTCGTCCACTACCCTAAGGAGATGAGGCCCCAATTTCGTAGAATATTTCTTAAAAAACTCGCATGGATATCCATTAGGGCCCGGGGCTTTCCCGGAGTTTAAATCTCCTAGAGCCGTACTCAGCTCCTCCTCTGTGAGCGGAAGGTCCAGTTCTGCACAAACCTCATCTGAAAGGGCCCGGGGCGGAAGATCCCCTATGAAGCGGTGTATCATATCTTCCGGTAGAGATTCCTTGGGGGTATATTATTCCGCAAAGTAATGTGCGAAGCTCTCCGCAATCAAAGAAGGATCCCCGAGGATCTTCCCATCAGGGCCCGGTATACCGGGAAGAACCAGGGGGTGCAAGGCCCCCTGGCACAGACGATGGAGTAGCTTACTAGACTTATCCCCCCATTGGTAAATCCTACTACGGGACGCCAACCATGCCAATCGGGCCTCGTCCATCAAAAGATCAGCATGAGTCTGTCTCGCCATCAGTAACTGACGGCGCACCAGACTCCCCCTCCTCCCTACTGCCCCGTTCAAGTTCCATAATATGAGCCTCTGACCTCAGTAGCGACTCCTTCCAAGTTACGATGTGCCGCAGAGCAATACGATATATCTATGCCCCATATAGTTGATTTCATTGCCTCCCATAAGGGTTCGGCCGCAGCTACCGACCCAACGTTAAGGTCCAAGTATTGGTCAATTGCCTGCCCTATATGTTCTCTATACTTATCGCCCTGCAAATTCCAGGGGGAGAGACGCCATCGAAAGGGTGGCTTCGCAGGGCCCAGCTGTATCATGAGAACAACCGGAGAATGATCTGATAATCCCCTCAGGAGAATTACTGCCGCCCTCACCCTACCGGCTGCACCCGATGGCACAAAGATATAGTCCAGTCTGGAAAATGATTTGCGTACTGCTGAGAGGTATGTATAACCCTGCTCCTCGCTATGCAACCTACGCCAGGGATCTACCCAGCCCAATCCGGACGCCAGGGAGTGTAGTTTGGGGGTTTGACAAACAATAGGTTGTCCACCCTGCCTCCATCTATCCCTAGCCATGTCCATCACATCATTCCAATCTCCCCCTATAATTGCCAACCCATCAGGTATGTCCGCCCACAGGGTCGTAAGGCGCTCAACCAATGTCCAGGACGATGGCGGGGGGGCGTAGACACTACCCAATACCACCTGCTCTTCATATACAGTGCCCCTGATGAAGACATACCTCCCTTGAGTATCCGCCCACGTCTTGGAGTGCTTATATGGGACCCTCCGGTGGATGAGAATAGCGACCCCACGGGATCCCCTCGTGAACCCAGAATGGAACACTTGAATATAACCATATCTATGAAGACATAGGCCCTTTGTTCCCATTAGGTGCGTCTCCTGCAGCATCAGGACGTCCGCTGTGAGAAGTTGGCCTGGCATATGCTGTCCACTAATTATAGTGGGCACCTTGCACCAGTCCAAACAACCCCTTATTGGAGATAGGTTAAAGACAACCTTATTGAAAGCTATCCTAGTGGTAGCTATGGAGAGCAGCCTTCAGGCTAAGTCTTGAAGGAATGTAAAGCAGCTTGTTTTACCAGTCTATAATCTCTTGAGTGACCAAATGAAAGAGCACCACACCAGGTATATATTCAAAATATATGTATTTATTGCTAAACACACCCCTCTAGTCTCTTTATGAGGCTAGAGTTCGAAGTACATAAGTTATAAGTTATTAAATCACAGTAATAGCACAAATACACGTTTGGGCCCTAGGGGCGTACCAAACCATATACCAATAAAGTGGTATGCGAACCACGACTGAACTAGACACTAGGCCTAGAGCCTCTAGAAGTGCTTGGACCACAAGGAACCACCCAAGGTAGTGACACAGGGGACCTACGGGAGACGCGTGCAGTGTAAATACACAACCGCGATACGCCGTTGACTTCTATGGAGAAAGTCGGGATCGGGAAAATAGAGAAAAGGGACACTTAAAAGAGGACTAGGACAAAACCCTTTGAGATCTAGGACTTTGAAGAGTCTCTACCCACGGGAGCACCGGAGTACTCGTGTTACCTCACCCAGGGAAGCCGGGTGCATAGGTGCCTTTCGGGGTCGGGTTTCGTCGTCGATTCGAATGGCGATCTGCTGCAAAGTGCTGCTGGCGGCCAAGAGAAAAGTGTCCGGGTGGATCCAAGAGTGGATCGGAGTTCTGAAGAACCTGAAAGCAGAGGGGACAGAGTCTGGGTCACTAGCCAGTGACCAGGAAGGCGATGGACAGATGCCCACCGATGTCGAGTGCTTCAGGTGCGTTGACGGTCGTCTTGACTCTTCAGCCACGAGGTCCAGGAGGCGTTGTCGGCGACCAGGAGCAGGATTCCGGCTGGTACACGATGTCTGTCGAGTGCTGAGGTGTCGGCGACCGGATTGGACCCAACAAGCCTTGGCAACAGCAAGTCTCGGTGAAGATGTAGATCGTCGATGGTGCAGACCAGCAAGGTCTGTGGAACTCACCCAGCGAGGGTACGCGAGGGCAGGCCTGGAGCAACCAGGATGCCAAGTAAGAAAAGGATTGGCCTTCGTTAAGGGCTACTAGCCAACGGGCTAGCGACCGCGAAGGAGCCTCGTGACGCCGCACGTGGATCTGGCTTACAGGACACTCGTGGAGTGGGGGCCAGTGATCTTCGGTGCAGGTGGTGCTGGAGGCTAGGGCTACTCGGAGCCCAAAGCACGACTTCTTGGGAGACCCAGAAGAGGATGCACTTGCAAATGTGCTCGGTGTCCAGGGGTCACGGTCTCAAGTCACCCACGATAGCCACGGGCCTCAGCTTTGCTGGGGACTCAGGGTAGCCTCGGGGAAGTCTGAGAATCCACCTCTGGTGATGCGATGACTTCGGCGTCCGACGGGAGCTTCAGAAATGCGAACCGGACAGATGCTTCTTTGGTGCCTGCCAAGCAGGGGAGTCACTCCTTGACCCCAAGGGAGATTCTTCTGTCCTCTAATCGTGAGTAGAGCGTCGAAGGTCCAGGATTCAGTTTCAGAGTTTCGTCCAGGGATAATCTAAAGTCCTAAGGACTGGGTTCCTATCTTTATACTAAAGATAGGGGTTGGACTACTCTGTGGCCCCACCTATGGGTGGGTCAGGGCAGAGGGGTGGCTACACCCCTTTCCCTTTGTCCAGTTCGCGCCAAAGCAGGGGCTGCAAGCCCCTGATCCGGTTTGAACTGGGGTATGCACAGGGACACCAAATGTGCCCCCAGTGCAGGACTTCAAAGCACCCGAAAGTGCTCCCGCCCAGCCCCAATACACATTATCCTGTCTGGGGAGGTGGTCACACCTCCCTGGGACAGGAAACCTATTGTCCAGGCCTCCCCGGCCGGAGTTTCGTCCAGCAGCAGGAGGCCAGACTCGTGTCTGTGGCAGCAGCATCCATTTTGTGATGCCAGGGCTCTGGAAAGAAGTTACCGGACTAGTCAGAGTTAACATGTCTTTCCCTCTAGAAGGGTGGAATGCTACCCCCGCCACCAGGATTGGCGGGGGGTAGTATTCCAAGATGTTTGACACCAAACACGACATGTTTAGGTGCAGCCATTCCAAAGTTAGCATTTTACCGCGAGGATATAATGCGCTTAAGAGTATATGGTCAGGCTGCACTACAAACAGCATCAGAGATGGTCTCCGAACGCTGCAGAGGGGCCCTGCTCATGCAGGGGCACCCTCTCACATAGGAACCATGCACTCTGCCTTTAGGATTGATAAGGCCTGCCTTAGGAGTGACTTATAGGTTTATATGTGTGTATGTATTTCGTGATATAGGTAACCTATATCACAGTAAGGGGTGCATGCACCACCTTACCCAGGCTGCAGTAGCAGACCTGTGGTGTCAGTTTGGATGGCCTTCCAGGGGTGGCATAATACATGCTGCAGCCCCTGGCAGGCCTCTGAGGTACCTATGCCCTTGGTACATAGTATACCATATACTAGGGACTTATAAGGGCACTCCAGATCCCAATCAGTGATGTGCCTAAGGCACATGGAAACCATTTTAGAGAGGAAGCAGCTAGGCTGGGGTTCTGATTAGCAGGGCCCCAGCCAGACTAATGTCGAAAAACAGTGAAGCATCAGCAAAAAGTGGGGGTACCCATGTGAAGCAGATCCTACTCTCCTACACAACCCCCCCCAAACGTAGGGACATTAAACTAACCTTGCCCAGTTAAGTCTTCATGTTCTAAGTGGAAATACCTAGAGAGTCCATCTGCATTCGCATGGTTACTCCCAGGCCTATGTTCCACTGTAAAGTCCATCCCCTGTAGGGAAATGGACCACCTAAGCAGTTTGGGGTTTTCACCCTTCATTTGTTTTAGCCATAAGAGGGGCTTATGGTCTGTCTGAACCAGGAAGTGTGTACCAAACAAGTATGGCCTCAACTTCTTCAGAGCCCAGACCACAGCAAAGGCCTCCCTCTCTATGGCTGACCAACGTTTCTCTCTAGGGGTCAGCCTTCTGCTAATGAAAGCTACTGGCTGATCCTGACCTTCTTCATTCAATTGTGACAGTACAGCCCCTACCCCCAATTCAGATGCATCAGTTTGAACAATGAACTTCTTGGAGTAATCAGGACTCTGCAGAATTGGAGCAGTGCACATGGCCTGCTTGAGGTCATCAAATGCCTTTTGACAGCTAACTGTCCACTGAACCTTTTTGGGCATTTTCTTAGAAGTTAAGTCATTCAGGGGTGTCACTATTGATCCATACCCCTTGACAAATCTCCTATAGTACCCAGTCAGGCCTAAGAAGGCTCTCACCTGAGTCTGGGTAGTGGGAGCAGTCCAGTCCATGATGGTCTGGATCTTGCTCTGCAAAGGTTGAACCTGGCCTCCACCCACAAGGTGGCCCAGGTACACAACCTGACTCTGCCCTATCTGGCACTTAGTGGCCTTGATAGTCAGGCCTGCCTTTTGCAGGGCCTGTAAAACATTCCTGAGGTGGACCAGGTGATCCTCCCAGGTGGAGCTAAAGACAGCAATATCATCTAGATAAGCTGCACTATAGGCTTCCAGTCCTGTGAGAACTGTATTCACCAACCTCTGGAAAGTGGCAGGTGCATTCTTCAGACCAAAGGGCATTACCACAAATTGATAATGTCCACTAGGGGTTGAGAATGCTGTTTTGGGCTTTGCAGTATCAGCTAGTCTGATCTGCCAGTAGCCAGCTGTTAGGTCAAATGTGCTGAGATATTTGGCAGAGGCCAAAGTATCTATGAGCTCATCTGCCCTGGGTATTGGATGGGCATCAGTCCTAGTGACTGCATTGAGACCCCTGTAGTCCACACAAAACCTCATCTCTCTTTTCCACCACTGGTGTGAGGTTTCGGTACAAGGACTACTGGACTAGCCCAAGGGCTATCTGAGGGTTCAATAACTCCCAATTCCAACATTTTCTGGACTTCAGTCCTGATACAGTCCCTGACATGGTCAGGTTGCCTATAAATCTTGTTTTTAATAGGCAGACTGTCCCCAGTGTCCACTTCATGAGTGCACCAGGTGGTCTGACTGGGTGTCAGTGAAAACATATGTCTAAACTGATTGAGGACTTGCCTGCAATCAGTTTGTTGCTGGGTAGTGAGGCTGCCTGCCAAGGCTGCACCATCAACTGACCCATCGTCAGGGTTCTGTGAGAGCAGGTCAGGGAGTGGGTCACTCTCTTCCTCCTGCCCTTCATCAGTAGCCATGAGCAAGCCCATGTCTGCCCTGTCCACATATGGTTTTAACCTGTTGACATGGAGAACCCTGTGGGGACTCCTGGGTGTTCCTAGGTCTACTAAATAAGTGACCTCACCCTTCTGCTCAACAATAGTGTGGGGTCCACTCCATTTATCTTGGAGAGCTGCTGGGGCCACTGGCTCCAACACCCACACCTTCTGTCCTGGCTGGTAAACAGTCAGAACAGCCTTTTGGTCATGCCAGGCCTTTTGAAGTTCCTGGCTAGCCTCAAGGTTTTTGGTTGCCTTTTTCATGTACTCAGCCATCCTGGAGCGGAGACCAAGTACATAGTCCACTATATCTTGCTTTGGGGGCTTGAGAGGTAACTCCCATCCTTCCTTCACCAAGCACAGTGGACCCCTCACAGGGTGGCCAAACAGAAG
Organism: Calotriton arnoldi; assembly: GCA_963921515.1. Taxonomy (NCBI): domain Eukaryota; kingdom Metazoa; phylum Chordata; class Amphibia; order Caudata; family Salamandridae; genus Calotriton; species Calotriton arnoldi. Next base: position 16,266 of record CAWUFW010023221.1, on the reverse strand, counting down.
TTCAAAAGGGCTGTAACCAACCCCCTTCTGAGGCACCTCCCTATATGCGAATAAAAGGCAGGGCAAGAGTATGTCCCATCTACGCCTAAGCTTTTCTGGGAGCCCTTTAATCATGCCCTTCAAGGTTTTGTTGAATCTCTCAACTAAACCATTGCATTGTGGGTGATAGGGTGTGGTGAACTTATAAGTCACTCCACACTCCTTCCACATTGCTTTTAAGTACCCAGACATGAAGTTAGCACCCCTGTCTGATACTACCTCCTTAGGAAAGCCCACTCTTGAGAAGATTCCCAGGAGGGCCCTTGCCACCACAGGTGCTGTAGTGGTCCTGAGGGGAATAGCTTCTGGGTACCTGGTGGCATGATCCACTACCACCAGGATAAACCTGTGCCCAGAGGCTGTTTGGGGATCCATGGGACCAACAATGTCAATCCCTACCCTTTCAAAGGGCACCCCCACCACAGGTAGTGGTATCAGGGGGGCCTTTGTAGTGCCACCTGCTTTGCCACTGGCTTGGCAGGTTACACAGGAGCGACAAAACTCCTTACTGTCTTCAGACATGTGGGGCCAGTGAAAGTGAGGGACAATTCTGTCCCAAGTCTTGTTCTGGCCCAGGTGACCTGCTAAGGGAATATCATGGGCTAGGGTCAATAGGAAGCCCCTGAACTTCAAAGGTATTACCAACCTCCTGGTAGCACCAGGCTTGGGGTCTCTACTCTCTGAGTACAGGAGTCCATCATCCCAATACACTGTATGGGGACCACTAGCTTTCCCAGCAGCCTCAGCAGCAGCTTGCTGTCTGAGGGGTTCAAGGGAGGGGCAGCTCTGCTGCTCCTGGCTCAGATCTGCCCTAGAAGGTCCCCCTGTCCCCAAGAACTCAACCTGGTCAGGTTCAAGTTCCTCTGGGACAGTTCCTTCTTCAGGGCTGAGATCATCCCCCTCAAGGGACTGATCTTCCTCCTGAGCCAAGGGGAAGGCACTGCCTTAACCCTACTACTCCTCCTCTTGGAAGGCACTTGGTCCATTCTTCCAGAATCCAAGGCCTGTTCAGTGCTAGACATTTTGGCTTGTGACCTGGTCACAGCAAACACATCTGCAGGGATCCCCAGCATTTCTGCATGGGTCCTGAGCTCCACTTCTGCCCAAGCAGAAGTCTCTAAGTCATTGCCAAGCAAGCATTCGACTGGTAGGTTTGCACTTACCACAACCTTCTTAAGGCCAGTTACCCCTCCCCAGGAGAAGTTAACAACTGCCAGAGTATGGTCTGTTCTGACATTGCTAGCATTGGTCACTTGGTACATCTCACCAAGCATAACTTGCCCAGGAAGCACAAGGTCTTGTGTCACCATTGTGACACTTGCCCCTGTGTCCCTAAATGCCAAAGCCTCACGTCCATTGATTAAAGGCTGTTGTCTGTACTTGCCCAGATTACTGGGACTCACAGTGGAGGTCACATCCATGCCTCCATCACAGACTAACACAGCCTGAGTCAGTTCTCTGACTAAGTCAGAGCCCAACTCAGTTCCCAGGGTGAACCCTACTAAACCCTTTGCTGGAGCACTTCCACCAACTGTACTAGGGGGAACAGGTGCCTTAGGGGCATTGGTGGGTGCTGGACTGGAGTCTTTGGACTTGGTGCAATCACTGGTCCAGTGGGTCTTTTGCTTACAGACCTTGCACCATGGTTTTCTTTGGCCTTTCCCTTTGGTAGACTGTGAATCCCCACCAGAAGAAGATTTTTGGGGGCCTGATGAAGACTTTTGATCTTTACCCTTCTCCCCACCCTTGTCAGAGTTCTTAGCATCTTGCTTCTTGGTTTCCCCACCTTGGTTCTGTACCTTCTGCTTCACCCTGGTTCTGACCCATTTGTCTGCCTTCTTTCCCAATTCTTGGGGAGAGGTCAGATCAGAGTCTACCAGGTATTGATGCAACAGCTGATTTTGACAGTTATTAAGAATCTGCTCCCTCATTATCAGATTGTACAATCCTGAGAAGTCACACACCTTACTGCCCATCAACCAGCCTTCCAGAGCCTTGGCAGAACAATCCACATAGTCTACCCAGTCTTGAGTCTGTGCTTTTTGGGTGTCTCTGAACTTCAACCTGTACTGTTCAGTGGTTAGGCCAAACCCATCAATAAGAGCACTCTTCAAGACCTTGTAATTATCAGCATCCTCCTCTCTAACAGTGAGGAGCTTATCTCTACCTTTGTCAGCAAAGGAGAGCCACAAGATTGCTGCCCACTGCTCCTGAGGGACCTTCTGTACCTTACAGGCCCTCTCTAATGCAGTTATCCATTTGTGGATATCATCCCCACTCTGGTAGGGAGGGACAATCTTGCTCAGGTTCCTATGGTCATAGGACCTTTCCCTGTCTCTAGGGACATGGCTGCCACCATGGGACTCTAGTCCCAACTTTCTTCTCTCTCTAAGGAGATCTAGGGATTCCCTATCTAAAGCCAATTGCTTTTTTCTGATTTCCAGCTGAGTTTCCTCATACTGGACCAGTCTGGCTCTCCTCTCATGAGAGGATTCCCTCCTGTGAGAGGAGACAGAGCTCCCTATAGAGGTGCCAGAGTGGTTAGACTCCTGAGAAGGAGATCTAGACTTCCTGGGCACACTCTTAATCCTTCCTGGGGGGACAAAGAGGGTGTCATCCTGATCATCCTCATCATCGTCCACAGGAGGGATTGGGTTATCCAGGTCAGGGTCATTGTCACCCTCCTGGCCAGTTTCAGAGGGGGGCTGGGGGTATTGGTACCCCTGGCCTCCTCCTCTTCTCCTGCCCCACCCTCAGCTCCTACCCCTTCAGTCCCTACAGGGCTTACTAAGGTCATAAGCCACCAACAACTCCTTGAGGTGTTGGGTGGTGGGGCTTTGGCCTGTCCTTATTTTTCTCAAGTTACATAAAGCTCTCAATTCCAAGAATGGGAGTGTATCATACTTGGAGGGTGGAAGCTCAATGGCTTCCTGCAAGGATTCTTTGGATCCTGCCCTTAAAGACATTACTAGTGTGGTGTGGTGTATGCACTACCTACTCTAGTGTGGCCTACTAAACTCTCTTGAGTTGTAGAAAGGGTTGTGCTATCCCTTAACACACAACTCTAAGTTCAGTAGAACTTACTGTATTCTAAGCTTAAATTATATGTACCTTAGGTACCTTTAGTGGTTTTCAGTTGATCAATTCAATTGAGATTATCTGGTAAAACAATAGCAAGCTGGAATCCCACACGCTGCACACCAATGTGAGAAGTTGGCCTGGTATATGCTGTCCACTAATTATAGTGGGCACCTTGCACCAGTCCAAACAACCCCTTATTGGAGATAGGTTAAAGACAACCTTATTGAAAGCTATCCTAGTGGTAGCTATGGAGAGCAGCCTTCAGGCTAAGTCTTGAAGGAATGTAAAGCAGCTTGTTTTACCAGTCTATAATCTCTTGAGTGACCAAATGAAAGAGCACCACACCAGGTATATATTCAAAATATATGTATTTATTGCTAAACACACCCCTCTAGTCTCTTTATGAGGCTAGAGTTCGAAGTACATAAGTTATAAGTTATTAAATCACAGTAATAGCACAAATACACGTTTGGGCCCTAGGGGCGTACCAAACCATATACCAATAAAGTGGTATGCGAACCACGACTGAACTAGACACTAGGCCTAGAGCCTCTAGAAGTGCTTGGACCACAAGGAACCACCCAAGGTAGTGACACAGGGGACCTACGGGAGACGCGTGCAGTGTAAATACACAACCGCGATACGCCGTTGACTTCTATGGAGAAAGTCGGGATCGGGAAAATAGAGAAAAGGGACACTTAAAAGAGGACTAGGACAAAACCCTTTGAGATCTAGGACTTTGAAGAGTCTCTACCCACGGGAGCACCGGAGTACTCGTGTTACCTCACCCAGGGAAGCCGGGTGCATAGGTGCCTTTCGGGGTCGGGTTTCGTCGTCGATTCGAATGGCGATCTGCTGCAAAGTGCTGCTGGCGGCCAAGAGAAAAGTGTCCGGGTGGATCCAAGAGTGGATCGGAGTTCTGAAGAACCTGAAAGCAGAGGGGACAGAGTCTGGGTCACTAGCCAGTGACCAGGAAGGCGATGGACAGATGCCCACCGATGTCGAGTGCTTCAGGTGCGTTGACGGTCGTCTTGACTCTTCAGCCACGAGGTCCAGGAGGCGTTGTCGGCGACCAGGAGCAGGATTCGGGCTGGTACACGATGTCTGTCGAGTGCTGAGGTGTCGGCGACCGGATTGGACCCAACAAGCCTTGGCAACGGCAAGTCTCGGTGAAGATGTAGATCGTCGATGGTGCAGACCAGCAAGGTCTGTGGAACTCACCCAGCGAGGGTAAGTGAGGGCAGGCCTGGAGCAACCAGGATGCCAAGTAAGAAAAGGATTGGCCTTCGTTAAGGGCTACTAGCCAACGGGCTAGCGACCGCGAAGGAGCCTCGTGACGCCGCACGTGGATCTGGCTTACAGGACACTCGTGGAGTGGGGGCCAGTGATCTTCGGTGCAGGTGGTGCTGGAGGCTAGGGCTACTCGGAGCCCAAAGCACGACTTCTTGGGAGACCCAGAAGAGGATGCACTTGCAAATGTGCTCGGTGTCCAGGGGTCACGGTCTCAAGTCACCCACGATAGCCACGGGCCTCAGCTTTGCTGGGGACTCAGGGTAGCCTCGGGGAAGTCTGAGAATCCACCTCTGGTGATGCGATGACTTCGGCGTCCGACGGGAGCTTCAGAAATGCGAACCGGACAGATGCTTCTTTGGTGCCTGCCAAGCAGGGGAGTCACTCCTTGACCCCAAGGGAGATTCTTCTGTCCTCTAATCGTGAGTAGAGCGTCGAAGGTCCAGGATTCAGTTTCAGAGTTTCGTCCAGGGATAATCTAAAGTCCTAAGGACTGGGTTCCTATCTTTATACTAAAGATAGGGGTTGGACTACTCTGTGGCCCCACCTATGGGTGGGTCAGGGCAGAGGGGTGGCTACACCCCTTTCCCTTTGTCCAGTTCGCGCCAAAGCAGGGGCTGCAAGCCCCTGATCCGGTTTGAACTGGGGTATGCACAGGGACACCAAATGTGCCCCCAGTGCAGGACTTCAAAGCACCCGAAAGTGCTCCCGCCCAGCCCCAATACACATTATCCTGTCTGGGGAGGTGGTCACACCTCCCTGGGACAGGAAACCTATTGTCCAGGCCTCCCCTGCCGGAGTTTCGTCCAGCAGCAGGAGGCCAGACTCGTGTCTGTGGCAGCAGCATCCATTTTGTGATGCCAGGGCTCTGGAAAGAAGTTACCGGACTAGTCAGAGTTAACATGTCTTTCCCTCTAGAAGGGTGGAATGCTACCCCCGCCGCCAGGATTGGCGGGGGGTAGTATTCCAAGATGTTTGACACCAAACACGACATGTTTAGGTGCAGCCATTCCAAAGTTAGCATTTTACCGCGAGGATATAATGCGCTTAAGAGTATATGGTCAGGCTGCACTACAAACAGCATCAGAGATGGTCTCCGAACGCTGCAGAGGGGCCCTGCTCATGCAGGGGCACCCTCTCACATAGGAACCACGCACTCTGCCTTTAGGATTGATAAGGCCTGCCTTAGGAGTGACTTATAGGTTTATATGTGTGTATGTATTTCGTGATATAGGTAACCTATATCACAGTAAGGGGTGCATGCACCACCTTACCCAGGCTGCAGTAGCAGACCTGTGGTGTCAGTTTGGATGGCCTTCCAGGGGTGGCATAATACATGCTGCAGCCCCTGGCAGGCCTCTGAGGTACCTATGCCCTTGGTACATAGTATACCATATACTAGGGACTTATAAGGGCACTCCAGATCCCAATCAGTGATGTGCCTAAGGCACATGGAAACCATTTTAGAGAGGAAGCAGCTAGGCTGGGGTTCTGATTAGCAGGGCCCCAGCCAGACTAATGTCGAAAAACAGTGAAGCATCAGCAAAAAGTGGGGGTACCCATGTGAAGCAGATCCTACTCTCCTACACAACCCCCCCCAAACGTAGGGACATTAAACTAACCTTGCCCAGTTAAGTCTTCATGTTCTAAGTGGAAATACCTAGAGAGTCCATCTGCATTCGCATGGTTACTCCCAGGCCTATGTTCCACTGTAAAGTCCATCCCCTGTAGGGAAATGGACCACCTAAGCAGTTTGGGGTTTTCACCCTTCATTTGTTTTAGCCATAAGAGGGGCTTATGGTCTGTCTGAACCAGGAAGTGTGTACCAAACAAGTATGGCCTCAACTTCTTCAGAGCCCAGACCACAGCAAAGGCCTCCCTCTCTATGGCTGACCAACGTTTCTCTCTAGGGGTCAGCCTTCTGCTAATAAAAGCTACTGGCTGATCCTGACCTTCTTCATTCAATTGTGACAGTACAGCCCCTACCCCCAATTCAGATGCATCAGTTTGAACAATGAACTTCTTGGAGTAATCAGGACTCTGCAGAATTGGAGCAGTGCACATGGCCTGCTTGAGGTCATCAAATGCCTTTTGACAGCTAACTGTCCACTGAACCTTTTTGGGCATTTTCTTAGAAGTTAAGTCATTCAGGGGTGTCACTATTGATCCATACCCCTTGACAAATCTCCTATAGTACCCAGTCAGGCCTAAGAAGGCTCTCACCTGAGTCTGGGTAGTGGGAGCAGTCCAGTCCATGATGGTCTGGATCTTGCTCTGCAAAGGTTGAACCTGGCCTCCACCCACAAGGTGGCCCAGGTACACAACCTGACTCTGCCCTATCTGGCACTTAGTGGCCTTGATAGTCAGGCCTGCCTTTTGCAGGGCCTGTAAAACATTCCTGAGGTGGACCAGGTGATCCTCCCAGGTGGAGCTAAAGACAGCAATATCATCTAGATAAGCTGCACTATAGGCTTCCAGTCCTGTGAGAACTGTATTCACCAACCTCTGGAAAGTGGCAGGTGCATTCTTCAGACCAAAGGGCATTACCACAAATTGATAATGCCCACTAGGGGTTGAGAATGCTGTTTTGGGCTTTGCAGTATCAGCTAGTCTGATCTGCCAGTAGCCAGCTGTTAGGTCAAATGTGCTGAGATATTTGGCAGAGGCCAAAGTATCTATGAGCTCATCTGCCCTGGGTATTGGATGGGCATCAGTCCTAGTGACTGCATTGAGACCCCTGTAGTCCACACAAAACCTCATCTCTCTTTTTCCACCACTGGTGTGAGGTTTCGGTACAAGGACTACTGGACTAGCCCAAGGGCTATCTGAGGGTTCAATAACTCCCAATTCCAACATTTTCTGGACTTCAGTCCTGATACAGTCCCTGACATGGTCAGGTTGCCTATAAATCTTGTTTTTAATAGGCAGACTGTCCCCAGTGTCCACTTCATGAGTGCACCAGGTGGTCTGACTGGGTGTCAGTGAAAACATATGTCTAAACTGATTGAGGACTTGCCTGCAATCAGTTTGTTGCTGGGTAGTGAGGCTGCCTGCCAAGGCTACACCATCAACTGACCCATCGTCAGGGTTCTGTGAGAGCAGGTCAGGGAGTGGGTCACTCTCTTCCTCCTGCCCTTCATCAGTAGCCATGAGCAAGCCCATGTCTGCCCTGTCCACATATGGTTTTAACCTGTTGACATGGAGAACCCTGTGGGGACTCCTGGGTGTTCCTAGGTCTACTAAATAAGTGACCTCACCCTTCTGCTCAACAATAGTGTGGGGTCCACTCCATTTATCTTGGAGAGCTGCTGGGGCCACTGGCTCCAACACCCACACCTTCTGTCCTGGCTGGTAAACAGTCAGAACAGCCTTTTGGTCATGCCAGGCCTTTTGAAGTTCCTGGCTAGCCTCAAGGTTTTTGGTTGCCTTTTTCATGTACTCAGCCATCCTGGAGCGGAGACCAAGTACATAGTCCACTATATCTTGCTTTGGGGGCTTGAGAGGTAACTCCCATCCTTCCTTCACCAAGCACAGTGGACCCCTCACAGGGTGGCCAAACAGAAGTTCAAAAGGGCTGTAACCAACCCCCTTCTGAGGCACCTCCCTATATGCGAATAAAAGGCAGGGCAAGAGTATGTCCCATCTACGCCTAAGCTTTTCTGGGAGCCCTTTAATCATGCCCTTCAAGGTTTTGTTGAATCTCTCAACTAAACCATTGCATTGTGGGTGATAGGGTGTGGTGAACTTATAAGTCACTCCACACTCCTTCCACATTGCTTTTAAGTACCCAGACATGAAGTTAGCACCCCTGTCTGATACTACCTCCTTAGGAAAGCCCACTCTTGAGAAGATTCCCAGGAGGGCCCTTGCCACCACAGGTGCTGTAGTGGTCCTGAGGGGAATAGCTTCTGGGTACCTGGTGGCATGATCCACTACCACCAGGATAAACCTGTGCCCAGAGGCTGTTTGGGGATCCATGGGACCAACAATGTCAATCCCTACCCTTTCAAAGGGCACCCCCACCACAGGTAGTGGTATCAGGGGGCCTTTGTAGTGCCACCTGCTTTGCCACTGGCTTGGCAGGTTACACAGGAGCGACAAAACTCCTTACTGTCTTCAGACATGTGGGGCCAGTGAAAGTGAGGGACAATTCTGTCCCAAGTCTTGTTCTGGCCCAGGTGACCTGCTAAGGGAATATCATGGGCTAGGGTCAATAGGAAGCCCCTGAACTTCAAAGGTATTACCAACCTCCTGGTAGCACCAGGCTTGGGGTCTCTACTCTCTGAGTACAGGAGTCCATCATCCCAATACACTGTATGGGGACCACTAGCTTTCCCAGCAGCCTCAGCAGCAGCTTGCTGTCTGAGGGGTTCAAGGGAGGGGCAGCTCTGCTGCTCCTGGCTCAGATCTGCCCTAGAAGGTCCCCCTGTCCCCAAGAACTCAACCTGGTCAGGTTCAAGTTCCTCTGGGACAGTTCCTTCTTCAGGGCTGAGATCATCCCCCTCAAGGGACTGATCTTCCTCCTGAGCCAAGGGGGAAGGCACTGCCTTAACCCTACTACTCCTCCTCTTGGAAGGCACTTGGTCCATTCTTCCAGAATCCAAGGCCTGTTCAGTGCTAGACATTTTGGCTTGTGACCTGGTCACAGCAAACACATCTGCAGGGATCCCCAGCATTTCTGCATGGGTCCTGAGCTCCACTTCTGCCCAAGCAGAAGTCTCTAAGTCATTGCCAAGCAAGCATTCGACTGGTAGGTTTGCACTTACCACAACCTTCTTAAGGCCAGTTACCCCTCCCCAGGAGAAGTTAACAACTGCCAGAGTATGGTCTGTTCTGACATTGCTAGCATTGGTCACTTGGTACATCTCACCAAGCATAACTTGCCCAGGAAGCACAAGGTCTTGTGTCACCATTGTGACACTTGCCCCTGTGTCCCTAAATGCCAAAGCCTCACGTCCATTGATTAAAGGCTGTTGTCTGTACTTGCCCAGATTACTGGGACTCACAGTGGAGGTCACATCCATGCCTCCATCACAGACTAACACAGCCTGAGTCAGTTCTCTGACTAAGTCAGAGCCCAACTCAGTTCCCAGGGTGAACCCTACTAAACCCTTTGCTGGAGCACTTCCACCAACTGTACTAGGGGGAACAGGTGCCTTAGGGGCATTGGTGGGTGCTGGACTGGAGTCTTTGGACTTGGTGCAATCACTGGTCCAGTGGGTCTTTTGCTTACAGACCTTGCACCATGGTTTTCTTTGGCCTTTCCCTTTGGTAGACTGTGAATCCCCACCAGAAGAAGATTTTTGGGGGCCTGATGAAGACTTTTGATCTTTACCCTTCTCCCCACCCTTGTCAGAGTTCTTAGCATCTTGCTTCTTGGTTTCCCCACCTTGGTTCTGTACCTTCTGCTTCACCCTGGTTCTGACCCATTTGTCTGCCTTCTTTCCCAATTCTTGGGGAGAGGTCAGATCAGAGTCTACCAGGTATTGATGCAACAGCTGATTTTGACAGTTATTAAGAATCTGCTCCCTCATTATCAGATTGTACAATCCTGAGAAGTCACACACCTTACTGCCCATCAACCAGCCTTCCAGAGCCTTGGCAGAACAATCCACATAGTCTACCCAGTCTTGAGTCTGTGCTTTTTGGGTGTCTCTGAACTTCAACCTGTACTGTTCAGTGGTTAGGCCAAACCCATCAATAAGAGCACTCTTCAAGACCTTGTAATTATCAGCATCCTCCTCTCTAACAGTGAGGAGCTTATCTCTACCTTTGTCAGCAAAGGAGAGCCACAAGATTGCTGCCCACTGCTCCTGAGGGACCTTCTGTACCTTACAGGCCCTCTCTAATGCAGTTATCCATTTGTGGATATCATCCCCACTCTGGTAGGGAGGGACAATCTTGCTCAGGTTCCTATGGTCATAGGACCTTTCCCTGTCTCTAGGGACATGGCTGCCACCATGGGACTCTAGTCCCAACTTTCTTCTCTCTCTAAGGAGATCTAGGGATTCCCTATCTAAAGCCAATTGCTTTTTTCTGATTTCCAGCTGAGTTTCCTCATACTGGACCAGTCTGGCTCTCCTCTCATGAGAGGATTCCCTCCTGTGAGAGGAGACAGAGCTCCCTATAGAGGTGCCAGAGTGGTTAGACTCCTGAGAAGGAGATCTAGACTTCCTGGGCACACTCTTAATCCTTCCTGGGGGGACAAAGAGGGTGTCATCCTGATCATCCTCATCATCGTCCACAGGAGGGATTGGGTTATCCAGGTCAGGGTCATTGTCACCCTCCTGGCCAGTTTCAGAGGGGGGCTGGGGGTATTGGTACCCCTGGCCTCCTCCTCTTCTCCTGCCCCACCCTCAGCTCCTACCCCTTCAGTCCCTACAGGCTTACTAAGGTCATAAGCCACCAACAACTCCTTGAGGTGTTGGGTGGTGGGGCTTTGGCCTGTCCTTATTTTTCTCAAGTTACATAAAGCTCTCAATTCCAAGAATGGGAGTGTATCATACTTGGAGGGTGGAAGCTCAATGGCTTCCTGCAAGGATTCTTTGGATCCTGCCCTTAAAGACATTACTAGTGTGGTGTGGTGTATGCACTACCTACTCTAGTGTGGCCTACTAAACTCTCTTGAGTTGTAGAAAGGGTTGTGCTATCCCTTAACACACAACTCTAAGTTCAGTAGAACTTACTGTATTCTAAGCTTAAATTATATGTACCTTAGGTACCTTTAGTGGTTTTCAGTTGATCAATTCAATTGAGATTATCTGGTAAAACAATAGCAAGCTGGAATCCCACACGCTGCACACCAATGTGAGAAGTTGGCCTGGTATATGCTGTCCACTAATTATAGTGGGCACCTTGCACCAGTCCAAACAACCCCTTATTGGAGATAGGTTAAAGACAACCTTATTGAAAGCTATCCTAGTGGTAGCTATGGAGAGCAGCCTTCAGGCTAAGTCTTGAAGGAATGTAAAGCAGCTTGTTTTACCAGTCTATAATCTCTTGAGTGACCAAATGAAAGAGCACCACACCAGGTATATATTCAAAATATATGTATTTATTGCTAAACACACCCCTCTAGTCTCTTTATGAGGCTAGAGTTCGAAGTACATAAGTTATAAGTTATTAAATCACAGTAATAGCACAAATACACGTTTGGGCCCTAGGGGCGTACCAAACCATATACCAATAAAGTGGTATGCGAACCACGACTGAACTAGACACTAGGCCTAGAGCCTCTAGAAGTGCTTGGACCACAAGGAACCACCCAAGGTAGTGACACAGGGGACCTACGGGAGACGCGTGCAGTGTAAATACACAACCGCGATACGCCGTTGACTTCTATGGAGAAAGTCGGGATCGGGAAAATAGAGAAAAGGGACACTTAAAAGAGGACTAGGACAAAACCCTTTGAGATCTAGGACTTTGAAGAGTCTCTACCCACGGGAGCACCGGAGTACTCGTGTTACCTCACCCAGGGAAGCCGGGTGCATAGGTGCCTTTCGGGGTCGGGTTTCGTCGTCGATTCGAATGGCGATCTGCTGCAAAGTGCTGCTGGCGGCCAAGAGAAAAGTGTCCGGGTGGATCCAAGAGTGGATCGGAGTTCTGAAGAACCTGAAAGCAGAGGGGACAGAGTCTGGGTCACTAGCCAGTGACCAGGAAGGCGATGGACAGATGCCCACCGATGTCGAGTGCTTCAGGTGCGTTGACGGTCGTCTTGACTCTTCAGCCACGAGGTCCAGGAGGCGTTGTCGGTGACCAGGCGCAGGAATCGGGCTGGTACACGATGTCTGTCGAGTGCTGATGTGTCGGCGACCGGATTGGACCCAACAAGCCTTGGCAACGGCAAGTCTCGGTGAAGATGTAGATCGTCGATGGTGCAGACCAGCAAGGTCTGTGGAACTCACCCAGCGAAGGTAAGTGAGGGCAGGCCTGGAGCAACCAGGATGCCAAGTAAGAAAAGGATTGGCCTTCGTTAAGGGCTACTAGCCAACGGGCTAGCGACCGCGAAGGAGCCTCGTGACGCCGCACGTGGATCTGGCTTACAGGACACTCGTGGAGTGGGGGCCAGTGATCTTCGGTGCAGGTGGTGCTGGAGGCTAGGGCTACTCGGAGCCCAAAGCACGACTTCTTGGGAGACCCAGAAGAGGATGCACTTGCAAATGTGCTCGGTGTCCAGGGGTCACGGTCTCAAGTCACCCACGATAGCCACGGGCCTCAGCTTTGCTGGGGACTCAGGGTAGCCTCGGGGAAGTCTGAGAATCCACCTCTGGTGATGCGATGACTTCGGCGTCCGACGGGAGCTTCAGAAATGCGAACCGGACAGATGCTTCTTTGGTGCCTGCCAAGCAGGGGAGTCACTCCTTGACCCCAAGGGAGATTCTTCTGTCCTCTAATCGTGAGTAGAGCGTCGAAGGTCCAGGATTCAGTTTCAGAGTTTCGTCCAGGGATAATCTAAAGTCCTAAGGACTGGGTTCCTATCTTTATACTAAAGATAGGGGTTGGACTACTCTGTGGCCCCACCTATGGGTGGGTCAGGGCAGAGGGGTGGCTACACCCCTTTCCCTTTGTCCAGTTCGCGCCAAAGCAGGGGCTGCAAGCCCCTGATCCGGTTTGAACTGGGGTATGCACAGGGACACCAAATGTGCCCCCAGTGCAGGACTTCAAAGCACCCGAAAGTGCTCCCGCCCAGCCCCAATACACATTATCCTGTCTGGGGAGGTGGTCACACCTCCCTGGGACAGGAAACCTATTGTCCAGGCCTCCCCTGCCGGAGTTTCGTCCAGCAGCAGGAGGCCAGACTCGTGTCTGTGGCAGCAGCATCCATTTTGTGATGCCAGGGCTCTGGAAAGAAGTTACCGGACTAGTCAGAGTTAACATGTCTTTCCCTCTAGAAGGGTGGAATGCTACCCCCGCCGCCAGGATTGGCGGGGGGGTAGTATTCCAAGATGTTTGACACCAAACACGACATGTTTAGGTGCAGCCATTCCAAAGTTAGCATTTTACCGCGAGGATATAATGCGCTTAAGAGTATATGGTCAGGCTGCACTACAAACAGCATCAGAGATGGTCTCCGAACGCTGCAGAGGGGCCCTGCTCATGCAGGGGCACCCTCTCACATAGGAACCATGCACTCTGCCTTTAGGATTGATAAGGCCTGCCTTAGGAGTGACTTATAGGTTTATATGTGTGTATGTATTTCGTGATATAGGTAACCTATATCACAGTAAGGGGTGCATGCACCACCTTACCCAGGCTGCAGTAGCAGACCTGTGGTGTCAGTTTGGATGGCCTTCCAGGGGTGGCATAATACATGCTGCAGCCCCTGGCAGGCCTCTGAGGTACCTATGCCCTTGGTACATAGTATACCATATACTAGGGACTTATAAGGGCACTCCAGATCCCAATCAGTGATGTGCCTAAGGCACATGGAAACCATTTTAGAGAGGAAGCAGCTAGGCTGGGGTTCTGATTAGCAGGGCCCCAGCCAGACTAATGTCGAAAAACAGTGAAGCATCAGCAAAAAGTGGGGGTACCCATGTGAAGCAGATCCTACTCTCCTACACAACCCCCCCAAACGTAGGGACATTAAACTAACCTTGCCCAGTTAAGTCTTCATGTTCTAAGTGGAAATACCTAGAGAGTCCATCTGCATTCGCATGGTTACTCCCAGGCCTATGTTCCACTGTAAAGTCCATCCCCTGTAGGGAAATGGACCACCTAAGCAGTTTGGGGTTTTCACCCTTCATTTGTTTTAGCCATAAGAGGGGCTTATGGTCTGTCTGAACCAGGAAGTGTGTACCAAACAAGTATGGCCTCAACTTCTTCAGAGCCCAGACCACAGCAAAGGCCTCCCTCTCTATGGCTGACCAACGTTTCTCTCTAGGGGTCAGCCTTCTGCTAATAAAAGCTACTGGCTGATCCTGACCTTCTTCATTCAATTGTGACAGTACAGCCCCTACCCCCAATTCAGATGCATCAGTTTGAACAATGAACTTCTTGGAGTAATCAGGACTCTGCAGAATTGGAGCAGTGCACATGGCCTGCTTGAGGTCATCAAATGCCTTTTGACAGCTAACTGTCCACTGAACCTTTTTGGGCATTTTCTTAGAAGTTAAGTCATTCAGGGGTGTCACTATTGATCCATACCCCTTGACAAATCTCCTATAGTACCCAGTCAGGCCTAAGAAGGCTCTCACCTGAGTCTGGGTAGTGGGAGCAGTCCAGTCCATGATGGTCTGGATCTTGCTCTGCAAAGGTTGAACCTGGCCTCCACCCACAAGGTGGCCCAGGTACACAACCTGACTCTGCCCTATCTGGCACTTAGTGGCCTTGATAGTCAGGCCTGCCTTTTGCAGGGCCTGTAAAACATTCCTGAGGTGGACCAGGTGATCCTCCCAGGTGGAGCTAAAGACAGCAATATCATCTAGATAAGCTGCACTATAGGCTTCCAGTCCTGTGAGAACTGTATTCACCAACCTCTGGAAAGTGGCAGGTGCATTCTTCAGACCAAAGGGCATTACCACAAATTGATAATGCCCACTAGGGGTTGAGAATGCTGTTTTGGGCTTTGCAGTATCAGCTAGTCTGATCTGCCAGTAGCCAGCTGTTAGGTCAAATGTGCTGAGATATTTGGCAGAGGCCAAAGTATCTATGAGCTCATCTGCCCTGGGTATTGGATGGGCATCAGTCCTAGTGACTGCATTGAGACCCCTGTAGTCCACACAAAACCTCATCTCTCTTTTTCCACCACTGGTGTGAGGTTTCGGTACAAGGACTACTGGACTAGCCCAAGGGCTATCTGAGGGTTCAATAACTCCCAATTCCAACATTTTCTGGACTTCAGTCCTGATACAGTCCCTGACATGGTCAGGTTGCCTATAAATCTTGTTTTTAATAGGCAGACTGTCCCCAGTGTCCACTTCATGAGTGCACCAGGTGGTCTGACTGGGTGTCAGTGAAAACATATGTCTAAACTGATTGAGGACTTGCCTGCAATCAGTTTGTTGCTGGGTAGTGAGGCTGCCTGCCAAGGCTACACCATCAACTGACCCATCGTCAGGGTTCTGTGAGAGCAGGTCAGGGAGTGGGTCACTCTCTTCCTCCTGCCCTTCATCAGTAGCCATGAGCAAGCCCATGTCTGCCCTGTCCACATATGGTTTTAACCTGTTGACATGGAGAACCCTGTGGGGACTCCTGGGTGTTCCTAGGTCTACTAAATAAGTGACCTCACCCTTCTGCTCAACAATAGTGTGGGGTCCACTCCATTTATCTTGGAGAGCTGCTGGGGCCACTGGCTCCAACACCCACACCTTCTGTCCTGGCTGGTAAACAGTCAGAACAGCCTTTGGTCATGCCAGGCCTTTTGAAGTTCCTGGCTAGCCTCAAGGTTTTTGGTTGCCTTTTTCATGTACTCAGCCATCCTGGAGCGGAGACCAAGTACATAGTCCACTATATCTTGCTTTGGGGGCTTGAGAGGTAACTCCCATCCTTCCTTCACCAAGCACAGTGGACCCCTCACAGGGTGGCCAAACAGAAGTTCAAAAGGGCTGTAACCAACCCCCTTCTGAGGCACCTCCCTATATGCGAATAAAAGGCAGGGCAAGAGTATGTCCCATCTACGCCTAAGCTTTTCTGGGAGCCCTTTAATCATGCCCTTCAAGGTTTTGTTGAATCTCTCAACTAAACCATTGCATTGTGGGTGATAGGGTGTGGTGAACTTATAAGTCACTCCACACTCCTTCCACATTGCTTTTAAGTACCCGGACATGAAGTTAGCACCCCTGTCTGATACTACCTCCTTAGGAAAGCCCACTCTTGAGAAGATTCCCAGGAGGGCCCTTGCCACAGGTGCTGTAG